>QVRM01002950.1:0-24110 GCA_003439945.1 Dermanyssus gallinae | reverse complement strand
ATATATATATGCGTTTTGTATGTTTGACGACCAGTCCATATTACGCGAATCGTTTGCGTGCGCGCAACGAGGCATGCATTTGGCTTCCGTTTTTTCTGTGAGATCTAGTAAAGAACCTCCAGTTTAGTCTGAGTCGCTTCTGGAAGTTGAGTGGGTGGTTTAGCTCTTCTTGTGGAGTTGTGTTAGCTTCTGCCGTGTTTGTCTGGTTCAAGATTAACTATTGTCTTTCTTATTACCATTGTTGTCGTCACGATGATCATCCCATCACTGTGGCGTATTTCATGTTGCTGTGATACGATTTCTAATGACATGATTTCGGTCATATTCTAGCGAGTTTTTTGTGGTTGTGTTGCTGCCTCGTGCTCATCACTTGCGGCATGGCTAGCTTGAGCGCGTTAGAGTGAACAATGCTACAACAAGCTGTTCCCTCTCTCCCCGCTAGCACAGCCCGGCGCTAAAGTGGGTGTCGGTGAATGAAGGCATGCCTTGCATACGTGCATTGCGTGTCAAACCTATCAGAAAAGTAGAGTTCTAGAGTAAAAGGAACAAACAATCTACACGCTCGTAGCCAAAAAACGAACAAAATAGGAGACTTTCGTTAAAATCGCCACTGTGAGATCTCGTGCGTATTGCCCAGAGGTCAGCCGGACGCGCCGCTGTCTTGGCTATCTACAAAAGTGTCACCGTTGGAGTCGAAGAGAAGCAAGATGGGGAGAACGCAGAGAGGCGTCGCGATGATGCGAAAGCGTTGAAAAGCGTTGCGTCGGTGCGCGAATCTTGGGCACTACGAAAAGTCGCCCACAGCCAACACGGTAGGGCGAAGGTCCGCAAAAACTAAATCAGCAGCAGCAGCGTGTACGATTTCTGCTGACCGCTACTGACAATAATAACATTAATAATAATAATAATAATAATAATATAATAATAATAATAATAATAATAATATAATAATAATAATAATAATAATATAATAATAATAATAATAATATGATAGTTGAATCAACATTTGGTCATACAGCATGTGATCAACTGTATTTTGTCGCATCGCACCCGAAAAGATAAATTGAGACTGCGCTTTGACGGTGATACTGTTAAAGCTCGGCCGTCTCCCACAACAGCTTATATGAGTCGTCGGGGTGATGATATCAGCGATCGGTAAAATGTCGCTGTTGCTACACGAATCTCTCTCTCTTTCTCGGGGGGGGACAGTTCTCAGAGCGTGGAACGCATTGACGATATCGAATTTACGGCTTGCTGTGTGAACAATGGGCTATCCTACCTAATTCGCTCACCTGCTCTTGCGTCCGCGTCTATATGGATCTTCTCCTCACTATGACTTGGATAAAACTGAAAATGCGGCCACTGTTCCTTTCCCATAAAATCTCATCATCATGCCATACGTTTGATAGTGTACTTGTTTTTTTAGCGATTTAATGCCGTCGAAGTTCCGGCTCGATTACAAAAAACGGATGCCGCTTACATTGCGAGTCATCTAAATGTATGTTGACGGGCTAGCTCTTTTGTGGATTGTCCGAATGTAAATGTCATGAACACCAACTTCGTTGACTATTGATAATTTGTTTTGAACACATTTACAAATTTCAAATGCATGATGCACACCGGACATCTTTATGAAAGCCACAGCTGCTGACGCACAAAAAGCTAAACTTTTCGGTGAAGTCTTTCTGAGCCGAGCAGGTGGCTTAGTGGCAAAGCCTTTGCCTTGCATTCGGGAGGACCGGGTTCGAGACCCAGATCGGCCATTCTTAAATTGGTTTGCATGGTTTCCAATTTAGACAAGGTAAATGCCGGAGTGGAGTAAACTTAGCCTGACATGAAAAATCCGTACACGGGCAATTGCCTTACGGGAAAATCTAAAAAAAAAAATTCTGCTCTGTTCTGTGCGTTCGTTTCGAATATTTCGCTGGCCAATAACCCACGCAACATTTTAATTAATATGACTTTGTTAGCTTCTCTGAAAAATGCAATATTCAACGACTAATCTTATACTTGAAATAATTTACCCATTTACTGCATCTTTGAGAAAATGTTCGTTAACCACTTGAATAATTTCTTATTTAGACCACTTTCTTGACCCTGTCCAGCACGGCTGCATCGCCCATGTACACAATTGTTGAAGATGACCCAGCTTTAAGCTCTATTCATAGATGCTCGATTTTATCGGTTTTATTCTCTTTGCTCAAGTTACTTCCATACTGATCTAAAGTCGGCTGTCGATGGCATTGCTCGATGGTGTCCTGAAAATTACATAATTATTTCACTTTCCCAATGCGCAGTACTGAACATGGAAAGGTACTTGATCATGACTATAAATTAACGACTGCGTTCCGTCACGGTCCAGCTGTGCAAGTGAGACCCGATGCTTTATTTTCCATATATATATATATGCATACTCGTTCGATTGGTATATATAGCATCAAACCCCAAGCACGCCGCCGTTCGTTAAGAGAGCATGATTAATAATACAAAGTACGTTATTTTCTCGAAACACTACAACAATTAGGCAAGCTACCACTGTCTTATGGTGTACATCGTCAGGACCCACTGTACGACAAGCGAACCTGTGCAAAGAAACACACGTCAGCGCACGCGAACGCTACCGGCGCTATATCCGCAGATGCATTCGCATACAGAGAAAGGCATAATTAACAAGTTCTCTCGTGCCCTCCGGTGGCTTAATCCTCTACCGTACGTGTTCTCTGTAGGCCCCAGACTATGATGACGACGCCGGAAGGCCCCCATTGAGCGGCTCAGTGAACTAACTGCCACAATCATACAAATGCTTGTGTCACTGCTCCGATCCGTCGGCCGCACGACTTCCATGGTTACTTCTGTGTGTATGTATGAACAGCAGTAGCAACCGAACTCAATGTCTTTGCGATGGCGGTGTGCCTGCAAACGTATGTATGTATGTAGGGTCCATGTGGACGATTGTTTTTGTGCACACATAAAGACTATGACGAGGCGAGTTGCCCTCATAACAGCCAGAACAGCGACAATGGGAAACGCCGGACAAACAATGGGCTTCGTAAAAGGGGGGCCACTCGACGACTGTTTTTCCATTCAGATGGTATACATACATAGTGCATTGTTGACAATTGTTCGATTCCTTGAGTGTGGTTTACATGGGTAGTGTTGGCCTTATATCCAATTTGGGAGGGTATATATATATATATATATATATATAGAAGGCACTTATTATGTTTAAAACAAATTCCTATATTTGGTGAAAAACGAGGCGTACACACGTTAACCAAGCACTTGGTAACCTTGAGATCTAGCTTTTGTGTATGAAGTAGACAGTATCGTTCGTTTTGAATGTGAGGGAGGCAAATTAAATAGATTCATGCTATAACACCAATTAGGTCAGATATGCTACTAGTAACACGCCTCCATATTCGGCTAATAACTCTTGAAATACTCTAGATATAAATTTGCAGACACGGGCGATTTTTTATTTAGGCGAATTTATAGGCGAAAATTTTAAGCTCGATGAGGATATACTGAATTTAGGTAAATTTGCCGTTCGGAGAAGACGGTTCCATAAGCAAAAACATACACAAGTATACTAGTACTAGAGCTAATATTTCAATATTCTCATTCACTAGCATACCTAGCAGTACTAGCGGGTGGCGATTGCTACCACGCACCAGTCTTCGTTCAAAGCGTCCGTTTCTATTTCACACTATCATTATTTTGTGTATTATGCAAAGTAATATATATATATATATATAGCTGTGCACAGCATCCGGTACGTTGGTGTCGGATGGAACAGTCCTAATCAGTAGGCAGTCCGAGAGATGAGGCGAGTTTGTGGAGCGACGGGAGACTCAGTATTGCAAACGAAATAATTGGCAGTCCAACAAACGGTAGCTCAAGTTGTCATGCCAATGAACGCCGAAGTCGAATTGCGTTCCTCTCTCTCTTGTCAGTAGCGGAACTTGCAAGTTCGTCCACACCATGGCGGCTATTGTTCGTAATACGAGCGAAAACCTGATATGCTAACAAATATATATATATATATATATATATATGTACTATAACTGTACGTCACAGCGACGACCTCTTCTGGAGTTGATGTTCCAACTTGATGCCGCGTGAGTTCGGCGAGTACGTCGGCGCGATGTACGGCGTCGAGCAGGAAGGAAAAACAGCAATTTTCTTCGTTTCATTGTCTTTCGTCGTCGAGTTTTCATGATAGAGGCCCCAAACAGGCTCGTGGTGGTCTTTATGAGCGACATTTTCTTCATCGTCGTCGTCTTCGTCGTCGGGCTGGTTTGTCTGCATGCTATCTATATTCATATTGTATGCCGTTCAATTGCCGTTAGCCGTTGGCTGGTTCGTCGAAGGCTAGCGCCACCACCCAAATGGGGCACAGCCACGTTGCCATATCGCCCGCCCGTCCGATCAAAGCGTTGGGGGAGGCTACCGACCTGCTGCCCTGCCCTGCTCTGCCGCCAATCAACGTTTGTCAGAAATTGCTGCTTGCTGCTGCTCTCACACTGAATCACGCCCACCACCATCGCTACTGTTGTCGGCGCCACTGCGTAGTGCCGAGGAGTTCGTTGTGCCACCACCAATGTTTGTCGGTGTTTCGACAGCTGCTCACAGCCACGGATTCTGCTGCCTCGGTCCTGTTGTTGTTGTTATTGCTGTAGTAGTTGTTGCTGTTGTTGTTGTTGTTGTTGTTGCTGTTGTTGTTGTTGTTGCTGCTGCGGCTGCTGGTATTACCAACATTGTTGTTTTTGTTGTTCACCCAGATGCAATATACCTAACTGGCCAGCAGCTCGAATACAAACGTATATATATATATATAGAAAATATGTATGTGGTGGTGGTACCCTTTTGCTATCCGCCATCTCTGCTTCTCTACCTATTGCCTGATCTCTTCCCGACTATCCAGAGTTCTCTGTCTCTCTGGCTGAGTCTATCATCTCGTTGCGTTCTGTCGCGTTCCGGAACTGTTTATTTCTGCCGATAGATTCCTTGACCGGCCTCCGCATCTGTCCCGTTTAGCTACCCTCTTACCGTCAACGGGTATATTTCCTTTCCATTTTCCCTTTCTCATAAATGTATCTCTCTCTCTCTCTATATATATATATATATATATCTCTTTCTCGCCCGCCCTCTATCTTCTTTCCTCTCTGTGTGTTTGTCTGTCTATGTTCCTATGTTTTGCACACAGTTTTCTTTCAATCAACGCATTGGTCTCTGGTCCAGTGTACTCTATTAGGGGGCTTGTCAAGTTGGCGCGCTGGCAGAAAGAGTGGCAAGTGTGCGTGCGACGAGGTCACTAAGGAGAGTAAACAGAGCAGAGGGGGACTACTATATGCCGCGCAGAATGACGCCTGAGACCCTGACCGCAAAAGCTGACAGCCACTCTTTGTTGGCAATGTTTCGGCACCGCCCGGAAGGGTATTTTGCCGCACACAATCATATACAAGCTTTTATAACGTATGCGTATAAAAGCTTGTACATGATTGTGTGTGTGTGTTTTTCCATGTATTGTACATACTAACGACGTGCAAAATAGCCAGGAAGACAGGTAAGCAGACAGCCATGTAAGGTAACTCAGAGAGAGACAGCAAAACGCGGATCGAATAATTTCACGCATTCGGTCAACACACGATACTAGAGAGAGCTTGCGACAGGACGCGAATGAGCATAACAGGGACGGGATGGGTTGAGAGATCGCCATTAAGCGAATTGGCTTGGCCTCGAGCGGACGAGACCACGGGGCCGCGGCGACCGCTGACAACGCCTACAATGAGAGCAGCCTCGTCTGAGTCCGCATTTTCGACAAAAATGATTTTTCAGTGACCTTCATCGTGATGGCTCTATTAAGTCCACCGCTGAGCTGCTGCTGATGATGATGAGACCAATGCTGCTGTTGCTGCTAAAAAAATACTTTCTGAGCTGACTCTCAGCCAAGACTGGGCTCTGCTGTTGCTGCTGCCGCTGTTCCGGACTCCCTAGGATCTGTGGCGGTGCTTGTACTTCGCAGCGTTCACGGATTCTATCTGGGTTAACTGGCTGTGATTGCTATTGTTATTTTTGTTATTATTGTTGTTGTTGTTGGTATTGTTATTGTTGTTGGTATTGTTAATGTTGTTGTTATAAGTGTTATTGTTGTTGTCTTTGCTGTTTTTGATAGTGGTATTATTGTTATTGCTAGTCGTTGTTCGTGTTGGCAAAGCGGCAATATGGAAGCCGTTTGACATCAGTGAGCACTGATCAATCAATAGCATGCGAGTATTCAGTTTCTGAGTTTGACCCGTTATATGCGTTTAAATCAAGTTTCTTGTCTTACTAACCCGTATATGGTTATTATTTCATATGCACGTGTCTTGCGGTTGCAAGGCCGTATCAGTAATTGTGAAGTCTTAAATTCACATTAGGATCATATACCAGGATATATAGGATCACAATAGGACCGCAACTGATCATACACTAATTGGCAACTATATATATTTAGTTAGGTTCTTGATATGAGGAGATCTCGCCAAAGTTTTGTAGTTGATATGATAGAATACAGAAATCTTTTTTTTGGAAAATAGAATCATTATTTAGATTCCGGCCTGGTTTCTATGCATTCCAAAACGCGTTATCGTGTTTTTAGCCATCCCTCGATGACTTCAAGCACTGATTCGGTTGAATCAAAAACGACTTCTTTCATTTTTCAAATTTTATTTAAGAGGAAGAAATGGCACGATGAATAATAACCACATAATAACCACACGGCGGATAAGTCTTTCGGATGAGTTGCTTCACCCATTGTAGTTCATGATGCGATTAGAAAAACCTCAATTTTTTCTTCTCCAGATAGACTGGTGCGTTGTCGTGGTGAAAGATCAATCGCCTTAGATAAGCTCTAAAGCTCTTTCTGGTGAATCCAGTAAAAACGTTTGTTATGCATTCTACATTGAACCAGTCGCTCGTTACTCTAACTGTAAGTTCAACCATCACCATATTTGCACACTAGGAGACGAAGATGGCGACCGTAACTTCGAGAGCTGACTCTTGGCGCGTTACTGTTATTGATGAAAACAATGAGCTGAGCTCGCAATGAACACCTACTCATTGCGAGTTCAGAGTAGAGGGTCAGTAGTAGAGTACCCAAGTATATCACTCGTGACGTGAGTCTCAAGATCAGAGAGGCCCGGCCTTCGTCGAATTTTGATTAAACATTTCTTTAGCCACAAGGATCTGTTCCATGATTTGTTCTCTGACAAATCATGAGATACCCATCGAGCGGTTTTTTTAACCAGCAGTGAGTTTGAAGTGGCCGTGCAGGATTAGATGAGGCACTTGGCCTCTAAAATCCAAAGTCTCTCTAGTGATGCATATGATATGCTTGAGTTTTCGTTAATGGCAGCACATTTTCGTCATCTTCACGGGGATTGTCGTAAAGATTGAAATTTTAGCTAGCTAGCTAGAATACAGAAGGCCAAGCTGTAATGTAGATATAGGAACGCCACCCTTTGACCCTACAACGTCAAACCAGAGATAAAACGTGTTCCGATCACCGTGTAGTAGTCACCGAATCAATGTGTCTCACCTTATCTACAGGCGCTGTGCTTCCATTACGTTTAGGCGTGGATAGTATTCGACATTTATACAGTGCACTCTTACAGCGTTAACGAGTTCTTCGCAGGATAGATTGCATGGAAGGGACTCTTACACCGGAGGGCCGCAGACACCATGTGGAACGAGTGAGAATCTAGTAAGGAGTTGTTGCAAAAATAATAATAATAATAATAATAATATTTTTTAACAAGGTCATTTATTATTTTATATACACTTTTACAAGGGTATGCTGTTTCCTATATTTACAAATATTTGCAAGGAGTCTATAGTAATTTAAACGTACTACAGTTACCATCGTGTTAGTAAAAAGTTGCAGCCGGAATGAAATTACTTGTATTTACCCCTACGCGCGAGTCAAGTTAGAAAGGCTAGTGTACCCATTATTGACGGGGTAATGAAATTAAATTCTCCTTGAAGTTGTTTAAGGATTTTCTTTTAGCGCAAGCTAAGCGGAAGAGTGTTCCACCTTCTGACAGCTCGTACGCCATAAGCTTGGCTGCCCTTGTTGCTTCGATGCATGCGGATCTTCAGTGTGACGGTGTCAGATGCCCTGGTCTCTCTCGCCCCTCAAAGGCGATCAAGTTCTAGTATCTTCGGCCCAATCCGATGGATATTCTTAAAAATCACTATTAAGTTTAAATAGCGCATTGTATTTTCTATATCTAATGTATTGTGTTGTTTTCTCTCTCGACTGGTCGATCCTCGAAACATACGAAGAAAGCGCCCCTATCATTATTAGTTGTGCCATTATGGTTCTAAGTACTTTGTAGCCTATTTGTAATCTTTTTGCGACTTGCGATTTTTGCGACATCCTCAGCTTTGTGAAGTCAGTCGAAGTGCCGGAAGCTAGAAGATTGATTCGTCAATCTTCTTCATGTTTCTGCGTGGTACGCGCAATGGCCACGCGCGAATGGTCTATCGAACAAACAGAGTCTGCCAATTCAACTCACAAAAACTCACGTCTGCAAGTCGGGCAACAACAGCCACTCACTACAAATGGTTGTTATTGCTGCCAGCTAGCTAGATAGATAGATATATGACTGCCATCGTGTCGCGACCACGCGCCTGCGCCATGTGCTGCGGGTGAAGCTGGTGGTAATTTGATTGTGAAAACCATAATTTGGACTTGGCTTGCACCGAACGAACTCAAACAGACAGACAGACAAACAATCAATCCGTTGGACGGTGGACCGGTCTTAGCAAGACCATTGTCTTCTCTCGTTTTCTCTCTCTCTATCTCTCTCTCTCTCTTGCCGCGCCCAGTGTGGCCGCTGCCGCCGTATTTGATACTTTCTGTGTCAATGTGAGCCGACAAAACGCACGTTGTGCTTGTTGACGTGTTTGCTGCTGTTGTTACGGTATTTGTGGGGGCGGCGACGACGACGACGACGACGACGACAACAACAACAACAACAACGACGACAACAACAATAACAACAACAACAACAATAACAACACCAACCGACCGACCGACTGACCGCGGGGGTGTCATTGCGGGGGTCTCGTCGTTTCTGGTTCGCGTGTGTACTGCTTGTTTGTCGCAGGAGAGTCCCACCACCCCCCCCCCCAACGATCATAATATCACTATTAAGCTCAAAAGACAGAAACTACCATGTTTTATCATTGGTAGGATTGATGATCTACTGATATGGGTTTGTTGCGTAGCAGAATCCTTTTTGCTGCTGTCGCCGCTGCTGCTGCCGCAGGTGGTGGTGGCGGCCAAGCTAACGGATAGCGACGAACCAGCCCAGTAGCCCATTGTGTGGCTGAGTGCTGAGTGGCTGGGTTTGTATCTGTTTGACTCACTGACTGTCGATCCGTTCGTAGACGTACGTCCACGAGCCACAAGCCAAACTACGGGGCCGCTGAACGAGGACGCAAAACGCTGCTTTAACGGCTGCATTAATTACACCAAAACAGTAGCAGCACGGCACAACAACAACACCAAAATCAAGGGTAAAAACAACAAGAATGGTAATAACGGCGGACAACCAACAAACGAAAAACGTATATATAAATATATATATAAATATATATATATATAAACGTATGTATACACGCACGTTAGGAGTCATCGAACGGAGACAGTGTTTGCCCAACAAGTAACAAACGGCAACGACGGCAAAAATGATGACGATGTCGACGACGAGTTTGTTGATAGTTAATGCTAGTTAGTGTGTGTGTGTGGTTCGTTCGAATCCACGGTTTTCGGTCGAAGTCCGTGTTGAGCGAGCATCGAAACAACGATTCGAAACCACAGATAGTCAGACAGTCAGATAGTCAGTAAATCAAACACAGGGGCGCAGCAGGCGGCCGCCGTTGGTTGCCGTTACCGGGGCCGACTGACAACGACGACGACGACGACGACAAGAAACAAGCACTCACTCATGTACTCACGCAAATATTTTCTGCAGCCAAAAATCACAGCCACCAATTCAAGAGAATACTAGTAAGAATAATCATAATAATATTAGTTAGCATGCTTATCATCATCATCAGCATCATATTAAAAATAATTATGACATTATTGCAACCGTCTATGGAACTATGAAAAGGCAGCGCCAATAAACGGTTTAAGGTTCGTTTATTCTGCTGCGGCAAACCGAAAAACCGGCATGGCGAGCGACCAGCTAGCGCGATTTGGCGCCGATGGACACCAATGGCTAAAACTGCAACTAGCAGAACACACCACAACAACACCAATGACAAACGAGAAAATACAAGAGTATATGCGTATATTTATATATATTTATATATATATATATATATATAGAAAGAGAGAGAGAGAAAAACAAAAAAAAGAAAGAGAGACGGCACACGCGTGAAAGTTTCATCCTGAGCCATCTTACGGAATAATAATAATAATAATAATAATAATATTATTATTATTATTATTATTATTATTATTATTATTATTATTATTATTATTATTATTATTATTATTATTATTATTATTATTATTATTATTATTATTACCATTATTAGTATTATAAGTAGTGTGACTATCATCACCATCATCAGTGCCATCCGCAATTGATTGCTGAATGTTGTTTAGCCGTTCATTCAACTAGCGGAACCGTTTTCGCCGACCCATCGTCGTATAGCTACGCCGCGCAACCATGTTCGTTACATCATCATATTTTTGTATATATATATATATATATATATATATATATGTATATATATATAATTGTTTGCCGAATCGGCTGGGAGACAGGAGAGGTGAAGCAAGAGTACGAAGAAAAAGGCGACGAAAGAAACGCGTGCCAGAGTGCTAAGCTGACTGACTTGTGTGTATCCCACGTTGACGATGATGATGATGTTTACGTACGTTCGAACGTTGTTTCGTGTAATACGCCAGACCAAACAAGCAAGATGAGCAAGACTGCCGGTTTTGTTGGCAGACTTTGCTGCTATTGTTGTGATAGCCCCCCCCCCCATCTCTCTCTCTCCCCTCTTTTGCTCCTCCCCCCTCTCTCCCCTTTTTAGGCTCCCGCCCCCTCCTCTATCTCTTCTCGTTTTCTCCTTCCTTCCGTTAATTCTCCCCTTCCATCTCTATGAGTCGGCCTAATTCGTCGTCCCGACCCTGTCGTTTCGGTTGTCGTCGTTTTGCGGGTGGCGAATGCTTGTCTGTCTGTCTGTTTGTTTGTTTGTATGCGTGGGGTTAACGGGACGCAAAATATAAGAATACTAACTCGCTAGCAGCGGTTAGCTGGCTGACCTGCGCTGATCTCATGCCGGGGACCGCTATCTGACCGCTGGCTCGCAACGGCACTATGACGTAATTAATTTCGTTTACTGCCCCGTCTGCTTTGTTTTCTTCTTTTTCTTCTTCGTCTTCGTCTCCTTCTTCTTATTATTATTCCACTTCATAGCTGTCGTCGTTGTCGTCGTCATCGTCATCAACGTCTTCTTCTTCTTCGCAATACAGCTGCTAGACTTGATGATGGTCGATATATGTACACCGTGTGGGCAATGATACCGAACGAAATAGCTGCTGCTGCTGCTGCTGCCGCCTCTGCGGTCAAGTGGTAGTGAATAATAATCACTACAATATTAATCTAATAATCAGCATCATTCTAATTATCCTCATCATCATCACCATGATGCACCATGACGTTGCTCACACATGCTCATAATCACAAGCATAACATGAATGCTATGTACAAATGATGGGCCGGTATCCATCCGTTCATGCACGCATGCATCCAGCCAGCTCGTCAGCCGCTTGACTGCTTGCAGTGCTGAGTAAACCAACCACGTTGCAGTCTTACAGTGGAGAAGGACTTGGTACTTACTAGTACGAGTGGTCGGTCGACCAGCCGTACAAAGTATCACCAATTTGTAGTACGAGAAGTGGCTGGCCGCCGTGGTCGAGCTCCCGTGTATGTGCTTTTCTACATTGTGTGCCCCAATTGCAACCATAATCTCATCCTGCTTTTGAAACGCCTGCACCCCGCAGCCGAATCGAGCCGGTGATTGCAGCCGAACAGCTCGCTCGTTGGCCCGCCGACGCCCTCAAACACGCCGAAGGCCATCCGGGCCTCGACTGCTATTTTGATGGCGCGGGGGCGCGTGCACGACGCATATCAGCCAGCGCTTAGCTGCTTCGTCGTCAGTCGCCGTATTGGACGGCCCGAAGTCATGCAATAATGCCACGCGATTATATATATATATATATATATATATATATATATTGTTTTGTTAATAGAGTTGAACGGGTAAAATGCATGAAGCACACCAATATATAAAGAAAACATTGTGATGATGTATTAATCACTTACAATACGCTTGCACAATCGGCAGTGGTCGCCTTAATAAAAATGGTGATAAAAAGGTGTCACGTGAGATTAAGAATCAGCTGTCCGTGTCCTTGCTTGATTGTAGCCCCCGCTCTCCCCGCTCTTATGGACTCAGTGCGAGCGGTATATCTTCAAGGTTCCTTGCAACGTTAGGACGGTAAGATCCATAAGATTCCTCTTCGTGACGCCGAGCCCTAAGAGCGTACGCGCAGATTCAGAGTCCCATACATCACTCATAGAGATACTGATGGATCCGAATTTTGCGGGTCGGGGAGCGCCGCTCTTAGGAACTCGCCGTCATATTTGGTGACCTTGTCCTGCCGCGCTTTTGTCAGGTTCCTGTTCGGGCCGCAAACCTCGGCATCTAAACCACAGACCTCGGTAGGTGTTGTTAATATGAGGTCAGGCTTTAGACCCGGTGCGCCCGGTCGACAAAATACTCGCTCACGAACCAACTCAAGACCCCTCTCGCGGAGAAGACGCGCCACGCGATCACAGACGTCGTCATGCCTCTCTATAGTTTGTTTGTGTGTTGTATTGCACATCTGAGCGACATGAGCCAACGTCTCAGGCGCATGACACCCGTGCCTACAACGTTTGTTGTAGCCCGGGCGTCCCCTGGCCAATCTGGCACGCGTTGGTAGTGTTTTGATCCTGAGCTTTAGTTTAAATACTCCTTGCCAGATAGGTAAGGCATTGAGGGCAGTTGAGACCAGTAATCGGTCTTTTGTGTAGCGGTCTTAATTGAGGTTACCAAGCGCTCGCAAAGAAGTCTTGTTTTCGCAAGGTCTTTTTTGAAGTGCTCGGTGGTTACCATCCATTGGACCCCAGGGTGCGTGGAGTGTTGTAGTGCTGTGAGACAGGAGAGGCGGAGTCTGAGGATAAATGTTTGGAGGCAGAGGATGTCTAGACCGCCATGCGCTGTGTGCGTATAGAGGGAGGCGTTTGGCACCGAGTTTTCGAGTTTAAGCCATTTCGACTCAACAACCTTTCTTATCTCTTTGTCTAGGTTGCTAAGAAGTGCGTGAGATGGTCTGGAACCGGAGATCAGTTTATATAAGAGGCGGGGTATGAGAAAGTCCTTCAAAGATATGAGGATTTGGTGGGATTTAAGGAGAGCTATCTGAGTTTGTTAAGTAAATTAAGGAGTATATCCTTGGTGGAGTCAACTCTGCCATTTGGCCAAGTCGACTACCAGATATCTCCATTGATCGCTCATACCTTTAGCTGGAATTGCCGCAATCCAACGTTAAATTCTGGTATTAATAAAACCTTTACCCTCCTTCCTATTAAATAGGTGGGACTTAGTGAAGCTTTTATTAGTATTAATTTCAAGGTCTTGGGATTTCAAAAAAGGATCCGCAATATAAAGGAGCCCTTGGGGAGAAGATTTCGTGGAGGCTAGGAGGATGAGATCATCCGCAAAGGCTAAGCCCATAAGGCGAAAGTCATCAGTTGGTTGGTACCCGATATTAGTTATCTAATTTTGAAAGAATGTCGTCTAGAACTAGATTAAATAAAAACGGGGGCAGAGGATCTCCCTGCCTAACACCCCTAGTTGGCCGAAAAGTGCGACATTCTTGTCCAAATTCTATGAGCGTTTTAGACGAGAGGTACAAGCGTTTGATATAATTAATGAAAACCTCCGGGTATCCGCGAGTCCGGAGTGACCACAGGACGGAGTCATGACTCACAATATATATATATATATATATACTCTACATGCTGGAGGTCGTGGTAGACCAGTGGATGGATTATCAACCTACCTACATAAACGTTTACCGACGGCGCAATGTGTGAGGAAGAACGATTTCTGTGTAGGCCTCTCGTCTATGAGGGTGAACATAGCCGTCTTCTACCTACCTCCACAACTTGACTCGGCAGAGGTCGCTGACACGGTGAGTTCTGGTACATCAGGTTTCGACCTGCCTATGCCAACCATCGTCGGTGGCGACTTCAGTGCCCGAATCGATGGTGGGGCTACTAAACTAATACTTTGGTCTGAGATGTGCAAATGCACGCGAAGACCACATGTATATAAGTCATAACGGAAGCAGCACAATTGACCTACCGTTTCAAAACCTTGTCGATGGCGAAGTAAAAAGCTTCGATGTTCTCGAGGTGGCTGCAAGGAAGCACCTACCGGTGTCAGCAGTCGCGAATATTCCAGATATTTGGTTCAGACAGCGAGGGGATCCACACCTGGATGCCACGAGGCATGTTGACCTTTCACTTTTAGAGGTTGATAGCCTCGAGGTGGGCTGTGATGTGAATACTTGCTGTGAACTGCTAGAGAGAACCATGAGAAGTGGAAGAGACCGGGGCAGAGGAAATCACGACAGTGGTTTTCTCAAGCTTGCTATCTCGCCCACCGTGGGGTGCTCGAGCTCTTGCGCCAAGCGAGAGTAGAGGCACCACCGCAGCTGCTAGCCAGACGCAGGCTTGACTACTTCCACAGTAGAAAAGCTTATATAAAGCTATGCCTTGAGCACAAGCGTGAATACGCTAGGCGGGAGGGACGACCTTCACTGCTCACATCGGCGAAACAGTGCGCACAGCTCTAATCTCTCTTTATGGAGAGGTAGGCGATGTCCGGCGACTGTCGGTCCCGACGGCAGTGACACTTTTCTACCTCAAGATTGTTCCAACGCTGATGTATGGTCTTGACAGAATATGGGAACGCCTCATTCGGGCAAACTTTGGTTTGCTTGAAAGGTGTTTCACAATGTACATGAAGCGGGTACTTTGCCTGTCAATGCGGGCAAGGAGCCGCTTTGTGTACCTTACGTCTGGCTGTGCACCGGTTGTTGGGATAATTCGATTGAAATTGAAGACGCCGCGTACAGTACCATTCGAGATCTTTATCTCAGAATGGGAAAATAAAGTTGAACAAGCCCGACGAGAGGTTGGAGACCTGGATATTTTCAGTGCCTCTCACCTCTGGTCTGGTCTTGCATGTGACAATCGCCATGTCTATACCAGATACATAGTTTATGGCTATCATCACCTGGTCTATTTGAATACGAGCTTCCACGGAGAATAAGAGGAGTGCATCTGTCGACTGTGCTCTCAGGCGTGTAAGTTTTGCCTGCCTGGCCCTTGTGAAGAGATCGCTGCACTGCCTCTCTCGGATAACATGCCGCGAGCAACTGACTGCATAATTGTATAATCTGTGTAATTATCTATGTTATATATATATATATATTTATATATATATATATATATATATATATATATATATATATATATATATATATATATATATATAGAGCAAACCAGTTATTGTAAGTTTGAGCTTCGGCCTTGCTGGCTGTTTCTATTAGACATTGCCCTGGTGCTATATTAATTTGCTAGAGAAAGCTATCGAGTCAGAGACATATTAGTCAATTACGGCCTCTAAAATTTCTTAGCCCATTACGGTCTCTAAAGGTTGTTCTAAACAACTGAAGACACAGTAGGCTTAAGAAGATATAACATTAGTAGTATTAATAAAATGTATGTTTAGGTTTAAACATGTCAAGCGAATAATATATCTGTAAATATCTGTAAAAAAATATATATATTTATATAATTCTCCTCGATAGTTCTGCTATCGGCTGGTCAGCTGCACATCTTGCTCCATTATATCTATTATTTCTTGGCATTGCTCGGTCGGCTTGTGTGTGTATAAATCTTCGTTACGCACGCATATATATATATATATATATATATATATTTGACTCATCTTGCCTAACGTGCGCTATGTGTTATTATCTATTAACGTTGAGCTCAAAGAACATTCGGTCAACAACAGGAATGAACCGGCGACACCCTTGTAGACGGCCGTCATGACTAGCGCATTAGGTCCCTAGACCACGCCGCTAATATATACATTTATTGGCCTAAGTAACATTCATATAATTCTTAGACGGAAAATCATTGGGCATGCATAGAGAGCAAGTTGCCTTATTAATTTGCTGGCCACGAAATATTACAATCATTCGACTTCGTAGTCTATTAGACTTGCCAAACGCCATTGCAAAGGAATTGCGTTGCATCTCGCATCTTATTAAGTCTCTCTCTCTCTCTCTCTCTCTATATATATATATATATATGTTTCATGAGGTTCGTATATATATACAAGAATAATCGCTGCTTCTAGTGTTACTTTGATTATGGCAACGATTAACGATGGTTGCCGTCTAAAGTGAGTGGTCGCTGTGTCTTCTTGACTGGGGCCGGCGAAAATGCAAAACATAAACAACAAGGTCATTGCGATTAGATCATCATCATTACTACTACTACTGCTACTCCTCGTACTATCTCTAGCATCGTTATAGAGGCAGACAGCCAAAGAGACAGAGCATGTACCCATACAGATATGTACATTCATACAAAAACACACACGCCCATAGAGTGCACCGACTGCGTCGCTGCGCAAGGACCAAGCGTCACAGCTATCTCGGCCGGCAGTGAGAGCTAGCGATATGAGCGCAAAATAATCGGAGTCGGTCACACTTGCGTGGAACAGCAGAACAGAACGTCAATGAACAATACTTTCTTCCCGAGCGTAATCTCTCTGGAATCGAGTGACGTAAACAGCCATTGAGTACGTCGGCACTCACCCGACGGTCAGGTGCGTCAACACGTTTTCCTTAATCCTTCCTGCCATGTACTGTGTGTCTGGCGTTCGTTATGCTCCGTGCTGTTTTTCTTTTTCGTCATCTTACGTTGTTTCTTCAACCGCACGTCTTCTAACCGCCCGCTGGTCGCGGCCACTGTACACATAAACAACAAATCCTGTTCATTTGTAAACAAGTGCAAAACACGCGAAAGCGTGCCAAGCAAGCACATATAGATACATATATATACGTATAGATATATATATATATATATATATATATATACATGTATATATATACATACATATATATATATATATATATATATATATACGTATATATATATATACAGTATATATATATATATATATATATACATACATATATACAGATATATACGTATATATATATATATATATATATATATATATATATATATATATATATATATATATAATATATATATATATATATTATATATATTACTGTTTGCCCTGTGCAGCTCACTATCATCGCTTTTATGATCAGCTGGTTGATCTAGATCGTCTCGAGGATGTCGCTTGTCTTCTTTCTTCTGAAGGTTCTGTCTTGTATAAACAGTCTTGTGCGGCGGCTAAACCGGGTCAAACTTTGGCAAGCTGCCTGAACGTATGCAGTGTGCGTCTGGTAGTCAACGAAAGCCTGTTTCGTAGTAGAGTGCAATGAAACACCAACTATACATGTTTCAGCAAGGAACAGTATCAATTTTTAGCAATGAACGACAAAGAGAATTATTCGCACGTTTCGCACTAGATGGACCCCTTAATAAAACTAAAAAGTTCTTTCGTTTGCCGAACGCTACAGTTAACATGGTTGCGGCTAAGTACGCGGCTGCAGAAGAAAAACTGGATTCCTACACAGCAGATCGGAAAATTCACGATAAAGTGTGCTGTATGAGGATTCCAGCTGTAAGTGAGGCGGTGCAAAAGTACATTTTAGACGACCCTTGTACTTCGATGTGCGCTCTGAGCTCTAAATTTGGTGTGTCATCAGCAAGCCATTGGCCGGAGAACTTCAAGTATTAGTCTTAAACAGTTAAAGTCAGACAGAATCTCCCTTAGGCCGTACATCGGGTGCTCCTCGGTTTCCTTTTCAAGCATAATGCAGGAGGCCGTGTTCGATTCTTCTCTAATGAGAAATATTCACAGTAAACGCAAAAGTGAACCGGCGAAATTATAATTGGCTTGCCCGTGACCCAGAAGATATTCCTATCGTGGGACATCTTCAGCTGGATTTCCAGCTTATGTGCACGTCTTGCCTGGAGTGTCTAGTGAAGAAGACGTGATGGCACCTCATTTGTTTTTCTAGAAAAAGCCAAATCGTAACAAAGGACATTTACTTTTGCATGTTCTGATGTAGACTATGGTAGAACAGTGGATTAACGATGTGCCTTCAATGCGTATTTTAGCAGGCACCGACTCATACTAGCCGTTTAAAGCAAAAACTGCTGGCGGAGCGTAAGAGCGTGTTAAGGGATAAGCACTCGTCTCCACCTAGTGCAGACTTAAATCATGTAGAAAACAATATGTGGGGCACTGTTGGGCAAGAATCGGACACGACTCAGTATAACAGTACAGACTCGCTGCCTCCTGCTTTCAGCAGTAACTTGCAAATATTGACAAGCAAGTCTTGTAAAATGTCTGTCAACGGTAGCTCCGAGGTAAACAGCCATTACACCGCATAAAAATGACCCTACCGGTGCATGCAGCAAAAATGTCATTCAAATATGTGCTTTCATTTGGTTACAGCATTTGAGTTAGGTAACATCAGTTATTCTCGATTTAGCTGTCCCACCCTGTATATATATACGTTCACGTACGCTAAGAGCATATATATCTTTGCAACAGTTATATAATGTATATATTTTGGCTGACGATCGTTGCTTCAAGCAGTTTGTGTAACACAGCAAACATTTTCGCAAGTGATTCGTGATCGATAAAGCTGTCGATCGACAAAAAGTCAAGTTTGAATCCTTGCTGTGTGTATGCATTTCCTTTTGACATGCCTACCTTAGCTGCCTTGCAACCACCAATCGGGCCATCATCGAGTTGGCACAATAAGGATACCCAGGAAATATGCATTTTGTTGGAGTTCTATGTTTTATTACCATAATAACAACATTTAAAGTATTAAAGGCGAAATTTCAAAAATAGGACCTCGATTTTTGCGAGCTTATTCAATACGACTAATTTCCCTTCCCCTAGTCCGCTGGCCAACATTGACTAATGTCAGATAAAGCAGAACACGTTTTTTTCCGAACACGTTCAGATGTTCAGTTTCCCCATGGAAGAAATCATTCTGTCACAACCGCACATTTTGTCAAGTGATGTGCGGCCAACACGTCGGTTTAACAAACATTAGTAAACATTCTAAGAATGATGTTTTTATTTATAGGCTATCCCCCTTTTCCTGCGAACTGGAATCACCGTTGGGCATATTTACAGTTACTTTCTCTCCTTAACAAGACATTCATCGCTCTCCTCCCTCTTTCAGTGTATTTGGAAAAATGTGTATTCAAATTTTAAATTTACCATGCCTCATATCTGGTCAAACTGGACATGGACAACCTATATATATATATAAATATATATATTTTTTTCTGCCTCTCTTGTTTTGTGTTTCTAAGATAAGAAGGCTGATCTAGACCGTTCCGAAGGTGTCGCTTTTTTCTTTATTCTCTAGGACCTACAAGCTATAGCTACTGTCGCTTACGATGAATGCCGGATAGCCGCCAGCTGTGACGACCTACTTGTGACTGTTAAGGCCTATGTATTAACTCGCGCAATGACGTTTGCTCGATTGTCCAAAAAGTCTCGCCGTTCGAATAACCGGCAAAAGCTAGCACGTGACGTAGTACGTGTTGTGTTTGTTACTATTGTCACTGATACGGTGTTAGATAATACGTATTTTGTTTCACTGAAAGGGGATTTCCCTAACACTTTCTTACAACACGCTTGCACTGCTTCCGCATGAATAAATCATATTATTGGGTCTATGTGGCCTTGCATATACGTATATATGAATATTTAAAAGCCCTCTAATCCAGAACTCTGTTAACTGGGAACTCGTTTTGCTACTTTTAGTGCTACAACAAGAAGCATCGACGATAGAGTACTGTCTAGACAATCTTATATATATATTTATATTGGGCAGTAACAAGCTGCTATTTCTAGCTTTAAAATCACTCTTCAAAGTTATTCAATAGGAAATCCTCATTGCTAGCCACAACTCTCACGCATTTCTGAGCCAGTCTATCGATTCTAAGTGTACTTTTGCTAAAAAAAAATATCTTTAAATTGTTTTGCTATCATCTGAATAGGTGGTCGTCCGACGGCGTGACATCCGATGAATACGGCGGATGCGGCAAAAATTCCCGATCGAACCTTGCTATCTCGTGGAGGCTGGGTAAACGATGGTGGAAGGAAACGCCTTTTCCACTCACTGGACTAAGACTCTGCCTCTTCTGAGCTGGTCACAGTAGACATCCGTGTCTATCGTTTGGTCATTTTTTTCTTGTCTTCTGGAGAGGTTGATCTGGGGCGCACTAGGGCCTTTCACGTTTCACATTGTCGTAAAAGCCCACTTTTCGTCACAGGTAACAATTCGATACTATGATACGTGTTTGTGTCTGGCAAGCCACTAAGAGCATTTTGCTAGACCTTATTCAATTCATGGGGTACGTTCGCTCAAACTATAAAGTTGCGCACACATGGATATCTGTACTGTAAACATAGTAGACTTTTCAGA
This sequence comes from Dermanyssus gallinae, assembly GCA_003439945.1. Classification (NCBI taxonomy): domain Eukaryota; kingdom Metazoa; phylum Arthropoda; class Arachnida; order Mesostigmata; family Dermanyssidae; genus Dermanyssus; species Dermanyssus gallinae. Next base: position 3,313 of record QVRM01002950.1, on the reverse strand, counting down.
GGCGTGGTGGGCATTTTAAAATCACATCTAAAAATGGTACGTCAAACTATATATATATATATATATATATATATGAGTGATTGTTAATATAAAATAACGAGAACTGTGCAAAAAATGTACCCTGATTGTTTGGTAGGGGGCAAATCAAGCAAAGGGGGTCGGGCACTACCAATAGAGCCCCAGCAACATCAACAACGACAATATCAGCAAAAGGGGTCGCGCACTACTAATATAGCCTTAGCAACATCAACAACAACAACGACTACAACGACAATAACAGCAGCAGCAGCACCACCACCACCAGCAACAACAACAACAGCAACACCACCGCCGCCGCCAAAGCAGGCAAGGATCACAGGCAGCGATGACATTGAAGCTGATAATTGTGGGTGGTTGTCTGGCTGTCGTGCGGACAGACGGGCGATTGGCTATATCGCGGTGCGGCCGGACATGTGAGTGGTGGAAGCGAAAGTCGGGGGCGGCAGCTGCACTGGCGTCGCCTGAGGCGGCATTCGAACAAATACTCAACGAAGGTTCAAAAGAGCAGAAGAGGGACATATGATGATGATGATGATGATGATGACGACGACGACGACGACGACGACAGCAACAACAATCATGAATGTGTTACTGTTGCTCGGCCGGTCGGAGACTGCGTGCACAGGGCGTTCTTGCAATTGCAGCTTCGGGGATCCTGCCAGTCAATCGTAAACTGCAGTTGTATCTGCTATTGGGGTGTGATAGAGACGTTCGAATGTTGAGTTGTGGTCGCACACTAGTAGACTTGAAAAACAGCAGCAGCAGCAGCGACAACAATTACGAACCCAAGAACAACAATAACGCTAACCGAATCAATGACATCGCCAGTAGCAGATGTTATGTGTAGCCAGAGGTAAACTACAGCCACGTAACTGCAGATTCGTGCGGTGTTGTCTATCATCACTGCATGAAACTTGGTCAACAATTAACTCACACACTGGCTGGCAGACTGACTCATTTACTACCGGCTAATGGCTGACCAGTTAGTGAGCTAGTCAGATTTGCTGGACGATTGTTTGTTCCGTTTGAATACTAGCACAATAATTTGCGGTCCGCTGCGAAAAAACTAAAGAAATATATATATATATATATATATATATATATATATATATATACTATATATATATTTTAGGTGCGCGCGTCAACGCCTGGTGTTTGATGTCTAGAGGTCAGAGCGGGCAAACAACGCTCAATTGTTTTCGGTTGGCATTGACGTAGCACCTCTCATCAGTAGTATTATCGCCAGGCGAAGCTTGTTTAGAAATACATACTATATGCTGGTAGTGGTAGTGATTGTTGTCTTCATTGTTGTGGTTATTTCTGTTATCGTGTTGTAACACAAGTGGCAGCAGCAACATCACTATCGAAGATAGTAAACCAGAATTATTTTATCAGTAGAAGGACCGATATATACAGGGTATTTCAGAAGCCGCCCAACAAACGTTTTGTTTTTAGTACAATTCGGGCGGAATTGTATTTTTTTAAATAAGAGCGAAATTACCAAAAAAATGTTGTGTCGAGCTTTTTACTTTGACATATCTTCACTGAGTCTGCGATTGCGAAAGTCCGGTCATCCTATCGACAAACCAATCATACTTACGTGTTTGGAGGAAAGTTTGCATTTGTTGAATTGCATCCTACGTTGCTTAAATCAAACGAATGCTTATATTCAAGATAGTTTCCTAAGAATGAAATTCTTTCAATTTTAATATTTTTGGCTTTCACGGCCAATTACTAATTTTTAGAAGACATTTCCGCCTCTCGTTCCATTGACATAAAAATATTTTTTTGCCACTCTGTACTAGACCCCAATACGGAAACACCCTGTATACATATCTAAACGTGTCTATAAATATACGTATATATACATGTCTCTAAATGCATGTAAGCGAGATACGCCAATTTGTTTGCGAGCACCACCCCATGTCCCAAAAATTTACTCGTGCATGTTTGGTCTCCAATTAACGTTGGCTCTTTTAAGGGGTATCCAGTTAGAGGCAATTATTTGAAGTATTGTAGAGAGATAATATAGATAGATAGATAGATAGATAGATAGATATATATATATATTAGATATATATATATATATATATAATATATATATATAAATATATATATATAATATTATATATACATGTATATATATATGCTGAGACGTTGGCGACATATTACTGGGGTGTCCTTGAGCGCGGCGGTATCGCAGGATTGGGCTGGGCCATCATCACGTAGCGTGGCAAACGTACACCAGAGTCTACTTCAGACCAGAGCCACAAAGGATAGAAACATACCAGCCAGACAGCGTAACAGTAGTGCCCAACAACACACAGCAGCAGCAGTAGCAACGTCGGCGTCGGCGGCGGCAATTGTGGATACAGACAGTCCGAAATCGGATGAAAAGCGACGGACCGCCGCGGCAGCCGTAGCAGCGGCTACAGCTGTAGCCGCAGCAGCCGACGTCGACGGTGACGGTGACGACGACAACGACAGCGACGACAACGACAGCGACGCTCAGGAGAAAAAACGGCAATCATCGCTGCTGACCAGTTATTTATGAAGCATAGCCAAACGGCATAGCACAAGAAAAACAATCGGACAACTGACACTCCGCTTAATGATGCCCCCTCTGAGATTCTCTGATTCTCCTACGCTTACCTAGCGACTTTCATCGCTTTCTCCCTTTCGTTCGTTCGTTCGTTTATGCTCACTAAGTGCTGGCTCACTACTTACCACTGTGCCGCCGCCGCCAAGAGATACCATCGAGCGGCCCACGATTCTGTCTGCGTGTGTGTATCAATGTGTCATCAGTGGGTGAATCAATGGAATGAATCAGGCCGCGTCTCTGCCTGGCACTGGCCGGGCATAGAGACGCCAGCAACTTTGACGACAAACACAAAACTGATGACGACGACGACGATAACCACAATAACAACAAAAACAGCAATAACAACAACGACAACGACAAAGATGCCACAATAACAATTGAGGGGAGGAGGAGGAGGAGACGACGACAAAAACAACAACAACAACAAACAACAACAACAACAAAAACAACAAAAACAACAACAACAAAAACAATGAAATAACAATAGGGGACCGTGAGAGGTGCGATGTCAACAAACACGCCGACGAAGATGACACCAATACAACACCTTACAGCTGCTGTCACCAACTAACTAGCGCAAACTTGGCTCAGCTGCTGGGCGATTTGAGTTACTAATTGCACGAGTAACGTGTCTGAAGCGCGCGTAAAGCGCACATCGACTTGGTGAATCGG
>QVRM01002949.1:0-43276 GCA_003439945.1 Dermanyssus gallinae | reverse complement strand
TTTACGCTAATTCATAGTACCGTGAGCCAGGGTAACTATCATCGTTTTTTGGAGGCGTTGCCGAGGTTTTCATAGTTTTGGGACTAGTATTTTATGTAAGCGCACCACGTTAGTAATGTATGGTCGGTATTTTCGTTGTCTTAATATTTCATATTACGCGTTTCTTGTGATAGAGTTTCCAATTCTGCGTAGAAAATTCTACGGCTGAAAACAGCCGTGATCGACTTCTCCCCTACCTCCAGATTCGGGTGCAAGGCATTTCTTCAAAAAAATCACTGTATCCCTTCCGCCCTGTTAGATACAGTGATTCTGTGTCATTCGGTGCGAGCGCCAGGGAACTGCGGTCTATCCACTCCGCCACAATAGATATGGCTTCGTGGGCGTGTTTTATAAGGGCGCTTTGGGTTCACAACTTTACGCAGTCGACTTGGCCTTGAAAGTAGTTTCGGGCCGCACCCGATAAGACCGAATCGCTGTATCTAACAGGCGGAAGAGAACAAGGCAATAAACCTCGTTATGGCAGGCCCCCAATAGCGACTTGAAAAGGGGGAAGTACATTGTCCCAAAACTGGTGCGGAATATGCCAAAGAAAAAAAGGGATTGTCAGGGGAGCTGTAAACATCTAGCTTCGGTTACCAAATTATCGACTCTTTATGCAGCGCCTGTTTGGGTGACATGGCACTGCAGACCATGCGAAATAGCCAGCGGGGGCTGATGGGCACCACTGGGTGTGAGAATGAGAGCATAAAATTAAGGGAATGAGTAAATGCAGACATCTCGGCTTCAGCATTCCGTCATAGGTTAGATTCTAGAAGCCGGGTCTCGACGAACCCTGTAAGACGGTGATAGTACCCTGCATTGTTCCTTCCTGTAACTAAACCCCCGTGAGTTAACTAGAACAACAAAATAAATACCGTCTTGGGCGTCGAAAAGATATTTTTTAATTTTAATTTTCTTGTTTATGCCTTTGCTCTTGTGTTTTTTCTTCCATCAATGCTTTGTGTTGCTTTTCTTCTACGCTGCTGCTTTTTCCGATCCCCTTTCCCCAACCCGAGCTTTAGGATTTTGTGGACCACAATATCCTTTGCTTCCGTGAGCGGCATAACCACTAGCAAGTATCGTATTGCCACTCTAGAAAGCATCGGCTCAGTCCTCTGGCCCTAGCGTCTCCCGGAAAAGAAGAAATCTCTAAGAAATCTCTTTCCATCTTTTCCTCATTCAGGAAGTGGTATATCCCCCATGGGTCAACCGCGGGTAGCTGCCGAAATTTTGTGATTGCTTACTAATGCTTTTCCGGCGCCGTCCCAGTGCATTTTCAGCTGAATAAGATTCCTCTTCTGGGTGACCCCGCGTGCGCTTGCTGTGTGGGCTTTGTATCGCCTACTCTCTGTGACGTGCATGAGAAGTAAACTTAATGGCGGCACCGTTTTTAGGATCATGACGTGGTATGCAGTCTCCTACAAACACACATTTGTCTTTGAACTACAGCAATAGTTCAACGATCCTCCTTAATGCCTGCGACCACATTTCGCGGTCTTCTAGTAGCTTGTTTTTTCTTACCTTAAGGCGTTCACAGTAAAAGACGGCGTGCTCAGCATTGCCCTCCTGGTGGCATCTTTCGTTCTTGCTGCAGGACCACTAGTTTATTAACAGCTATCTCTCGAGCGTTTTTCCGACGTCTCCCATCCGTAGTATGATTTTGCCCAAATGGTTAACCATCTTTCCCGCATTGAACAGGTATTCTTTCTTAATTTCTCTTTCTCTCTTTCGCTTTATATATATATATATATATATATATACATTTTTTATAGAACCGTCTTCTCCGGACGGTAAATTTATTTAAATTCAGTAATTCGTCATTGAGCTTGAAATTTCCATCATTACACATTTCAAACAATTGTAACCATTCAGAGCATTTTGCAGAAAAGGCTGTCGCCCGTGTCTGCATGTATGAAACGAGTATGACACCTATAGAATGTTACCGTCACTGACTCGATCAATAACGAGTCAAGTGCGCGAGTGTGCGAATGTGCGTATGTGTGTGTCCTCGCCAAGCAGCAAGTATGACAAGCGTGCCGGCCGAAGAGAACAGAACACGCAGCCTTTTCCACGTGCACAGCTGATGGATGAAGATCGAATTATGTCCGAATGCGAGCAGCTCTTTGTCGTCTGGTTTGCAGCGCGGCCGGCGTTGTGTCGTTCGCCAGTTAACGTGAAAATTTGATTCCCTTTGTCACCAACAGTCGGCGACGACAGCAGTTGCGAGAGCCGCACAGCCAGCCGCTCCGGCCGCCCACCCAGAGTGAGTCAGGAGTGACTGAGGCCGGTAGATCAGTGAGCCAATGAGTGTGTCGCGCCGTAAGCAGCCTTTTCCACCGCGCCGTTCTCGTTGTCCGCTAGCTGATAGCTTTTCAGCATGACGACCTCGACGATGGTGATGGGGACGACAATTTTCGCGCTTATGATGGCGAGAATGATGGGTGGTGGTGGTGGTGGTGGTGGTGATGATGATGATAAGATTGACGACAACTACAACGAAGGTCGACTTCGCGGCGTAGGAATGGAACAGCACAGCAGCGCGATGGTTCGCCCCCTTTCTAAGCGATGTCGTCTCAGCCCCTCTGATAGGGGTAAGGCAAGACGGGACGGGGCGGACCGGGGGGAAGTGTCAAGGGGGTCCGGCAAGAAGCGCCCAGTGGGAGCCCGTCGTGGGCCCAGCGGTCTTGGCGGCGGTTAACAGGCGGCAGGCGAGGTCAGACAGAACCAGGGGCGACAGCGACGACTGCAGCGGTAGGAATGGTGATGGTAGTGGCGGCGGCGGCGGCAGGGACAGCAACTAGCCCGAGGCGAGGTCTTTGGGCAAATCACATTACACGCCCCTACCTCGTTCTGCGTCGTTCTTTCGTAGGCTCGTGGGTCACCGGCACGGCTCGTGCCATCGTCATCGTCACAAGCATCACCATCATCATTATCATTATCACCGGTGTTGTCGGCTGTGGCGGTGATGACGGCCCGCTTCAAGCCCCGCCCTCGGCCCTTGTACAGGGCCGAGCTAGCAGGGGCCCGATGCTGTGTAACGCTTGGTGGGTCCCTGGAACTACGAACGGGTTGAGCTAATTGCTTTCGTCGATGTTCTAGCCCTTTCTCTATTTCTCTACGGCTCTCTCTCTCGTACGCTTTTTCTCTACATCTTGTTCTCGCACACCACATATTTGACCTGGCTTGCTATTCCCCTTTATATCCATCCTTTTTTCTTTCCTTCGTTTTCTCGCTCTCGACCGTCTTCCTCAACGTATCTCTCTCTTAGGTATTGTCTCTATATGACTGCTGTACCTCTGCGTCGTTCGGTGAACGAAGCCTGTCTCCGTGGGAAAGTGAACACTTCATAATTCACTTTGGCCGCCGTCACTCACCAGAGAAATAGAGGAATCAATTGAGGAGGAACAACGACGCCATAGGTAATGACGACGGCTACCATGACAATGAGAACTTAGCGGTCGGTTCGTCTACGACGACGCTTTTAGCTTTCTTGCCTCTCTTGATTCGAATGCAAATCATCATCTTCGACCTATCAGTGAGGCGGCCATTCGAATGGTCTCGGCACTGTAGATTGAACGTTTGTCCTTTACGGAGGATATATATATATATATATATATATATATATATATATATATATATATACGCTGCTGCAAAATAAGTTTGTAGGTCATTATTTTTCTTGATTTTACAAAGCTTTACTTTGTCCTTTGGCATAATGTTTAAATGCTTTTAAAAGAGCTCTTCCTGCTCTAAAAAAATGTGCCATTTGTTTTTAATCATTTATTTTTTTATTACTCTTCAGGCTTAGAAATAGAATATCCAGGAGGCAAACATCAGCATATTTGACATTTGCTCTTCTTCGTTTTATTTTGGCTTAAAAAGCTGCCAAAGACGCTCGGGACTTTTGCGATGGGTACAAAAAATACTTTTCGGGCTAACCCTCAGCCAAGATTTAACGTCCACGTAACTGCTTTTCGCATTGCTTCATAGACGGACCCCCCATACATACAAATGCAACGGTGGGGCTCGAACCCCGTACCTATGTGTCTCGTCCGATCGCGAGGCGCAGGCAAACGCACCTCGCCACCGAGCTCGACATTGCGATGTACGGAGAAGGTTTCTTAGGCAGTCTACAGTAGGGAAATGGTTCACCAATCGCCAAACAACTCGGGAGTTGCCCAAACAAATGGACTGCAGTACGATGACAATCTACAACCATCTTCAATCAATTGGTTTTACTCAGTAATTCGGAGGTTGGGTGCCTCACGAGCTCAACGAAGGAAACAAAGAAAAACGCCTTCAATTTGCGGTTCAACATCTCTTCCGCAGCCGAGTAACAGGCGGACACGAACAACTTCTTTCGTACCGAATCGTCACGCGAGATGCAAAATTGTGCCTATACATCCATATAAAGCAAAAAAAGGAGTGCATGGCTCTAGGAGATGTACCGCGACCGAGAACCAAGAAGGACCTCCACCCAACGAAAATTATGATATGTTGCCAACGGAACCGTAGAATGAAGACAGTCGAAAATGCGCGGGTTCACTGACGCTGATTTATTTATTATAATTCACGATACGAATGAGAGCAATACGGCAGCGCCGCCTCTCTTCGTATTATTGCCTTGCTAACTTACACTCTACTCAATGTCCCGGCGGTTAGCGCTAAGCTGTTTCGCCGCCAGAACTCACACACAGTACTCACTCAACAATACCGCTGCGCTACTTCTAACAATCACTCAACTAATATATATATATGTATATATTTCTACCTGCGCCTGCTAACCACGATCACTCACTCGCTCGGTATGACTGGAAGGCATGGTGCATTGGGAAATGCTCAGAAAGAAAGCCACGGTCAACAAGGAGCTCTACATTCCCCACCGACTGAAAAGACCCGATCGACAAGGCCAAGGCAAACTGCTTCAGGACAACGCTAGGTCCCATGTTGCACAAGTCATCAAAACCGCATCTCAAGAGCTTGAATGGGAGGTTCTTCAATACCCACCAAACTCTCCAGGCGTAGCGCCAACCCATTATCACATTTTCTGCTCCATGTCGAATCATATGAGGGGAGCTCTATCTATCTATATATATATATATATATATATATAAAATGGTGAAATTTTTTTTTTAATAAAACAAGGAGGCGGAAATGTCTTCTAGCAGGTAATGAAACAGGTAGATGAGCGTGAAACCTAAAATGTAAGATTGATTTTTTTTTTAATTTTATAAGAATTATCTTCCATACGACATTGTTCTGCTCTGAGCTAACGTAGAATGCATTTCAAGAGTATTTTTTTCTTTGATTGGTTTCTCGATAGAATGACTGGGGCTCGCGCAATTGCAGATTTAATGAATATATGTCAGGATAAAAGGCTTGACACAACCACTTTGGTTATTTTTGCTCTCACTCCAAAGAAGAAATTTCCCTCTCTTGTTCCATTAGAAAAAAAATTATTCTTTTCGCCGAGTTGCTAGACCTTAAAAATTTGTTGTACGAGTTCTGGTAGGCCTTGTATATATATATATATATATATATATATCACATCCGCCACTACCTATAAAGAGATACATTTTCCTAGATGATAGATACATACATACGTATCAAATGTGAAGTATACATTCGTTAATACGTGCCCCGATACTTTGTAATGGCGAGCACTTCTTGAATGCGCGAGAGCCCAGGTGGCTGCCACTTTATTTTCTTGCGTATATATATATATATATATTTGCAGACACAGGCGATAGCCTTTTCTGCAAAATTACCTGAATAGTTATAATTGTTTGAATTTTTGTAATAATGGAAATTCAAGCTCAATGAAGAGTTATTGAACTTAAATTAATTTGTCGTCCCAAAAAAAAATATATATACATATATATAATTTCAAATCTCCAAGAAAAACATTGTTAAGCAACATAGCTTTAAATGAGTATATGTACTGACGTTGACGCTGGGGGAAAGGTGTCAAACATATCGCTGGTGCCGACAAGCTTAGATTAATGAAACTCTACATAACCGGCAGGAGAACGATTAAAATGACATCATATTGCGTTCACGCCAGAGGGTTTCGACTCTTGGCTAAAAGGATAGTTAATATGCATCTACCTCGTTTTTGCTTGACAGAAAATACGTTCCCACACATACAATGCGCTGCAACTCTAAGAAATTAAAACAGGTCAAGCGACGAAAGGTGTAGGTATTATTCTCACGACGGACACACTGTAGGCTATCCACCGTAGAGGTAACAGGAAATCTTGAAAGGACACTGAGGGTAAAGTTCAATTTACGGTACGTAAACTGAACTTTACTCAATAAATCGTCATTGCCGTGATAAACTGTTTCGGGCACTACCTATGCGTTGGCATAATAGACAAAGTAGGTTGGTCTGTTGGCACCAATCGGTAAACAGCAGTCTCAAGGACTTGCAATCGTTCAGCATAACACACACAGAGCAGTTTTATATACAAACACATAAATAGTATATCTATGTATGTATATATATTAAATATATATATATATATATATATATAATATATTATATATATATATATATAATCTTATCTTATATATCTCTCTATCTCTTATCTCTTATCTATTCTCTATATCTATCTATCTCTCTTCTATCTCTCTCTCTTCTCTATATCTATATTTATCTCTCTCTCTCTATCTCTCTCTCTCTCTCTCTCTCTCTCTCTTATCTCTCCCGGGTCCTTCATCCCCTCTGAGCTTCTTTTCGGTTTGGTAGCCCTCCCCCATCTTTTTTCCCCCTGGAAGGGGGGGCGGAAACGTCTTGTTTTGGCGAGAGCATGAATTTATAAAGGTATTCTTCTGCCTATTTTGCTCCTACATAGTTGTACAAAATCTAAGTTTGCGGGAGAACCAGTCAACGCATGAAGGAACCGATCATACGTGTTCACGGAAAATTTGCACACTTCGCTAGCTTGCGTAGCGAAGAGTGAATAGTCATATTAAGGAAAGTCGTAAAGGCGTTATGTTGTTATGTCTTACGTTAACTCTTGTAGGTGCAAAATCGTAATTTGTCTCCATAACGACCAAATGTACGTCCAAGGACTACTCCTAGGCGATAGCAAATTTAATGCCCACCATTTTCGTGCCAAAGTGATGGTGCTGCGTTACGTAGTTACCAGTAACTAAGCTTTTTCGATAGTCATAGTTATATGTTTTTACGTTAAAGCTTTTCATGTTCAGAACCGTAACATTTTGCTAAGACGTTTCCCGCCCCCTCCTTCCTTTAGGAAAAATATTTCTTGCCGAGTTCTACCAAACCTCAAAATATGCACCTAACTTTCTCATACACCCTATGCAAGTATGCAGTAGTTGTCCTGCTAGCAGTCGTGATGTTCGGATGTTCGAAGTGTTCGCTCCCGTTAAACGGGTGAACAACTAGTGGTGTGCAGCCAAGGCTGCTCAAAAGTGTTTTCACGCGGGTTGCCTAAACCCCGTGCTCCCCAAGGACACACTCGGCTCCCTGTGGAGCCTGTGACCAAGTCAAGGTACGTTGTGTGAGCCTCAGGAACCAAGTCAAGGTACGTTGAGCGTCGATTTAGTGAACTACAGTGAAACTTTGTGAAACTGTTGTTAGCACACGCGGAGCTGCAGAAGCGGGTTGCCAAGATCGAGGCAATCCTGCAAGAACAGTTTCCCGCACCGCTCACGCTTACAGGGAGTTTGAACTCCACGCTAAGTGACAAAATTAGCGTGGAGAAATGCGGCGGAACGCGGACAACGCGGAAAAACAAGAAAGCAAGGCTAGTAAAGTTTTCGGACTGGCCCTCAGCCAAGATTTAACGTCTACGGAACTGTTTTTTTCACATTGCTTCATAGACGGACCCTCAAATACAATGTGCAACGGTGGGGCTCGAACCCGCGCGCCTATGTGACTCCTTCTGGTTGCGAGGCGCAAGAGACCAGCAAAAACAACCGCGCAGGCGCCAAGAGAAGCGTGGCGTCTGCGCAACTTGAACGGCGCTGCTGTTGGATGGAACCACCGGGTGGTGGTACAAGCGGCATCTCCAACTGCGGTAACAACAACGCCGACAGCAGATCCAGCTGACCCACGACCGGAGGAGAAGGCAGACGACGATGGTTTTGTTGTGGTTCGTAAGCGACGAGACAACAAACAAAACATCGAATGCAGCGCGGTAGTGCAACATATGACATAGGCGGATTGGAAGTTTATGCTAGACCTGCAAAGAATCTGCGCCTTGAGAGTGGCACGATTGCGCAGAAGACATCGGCGGTCGGGCTGCAAGCGTGGCTTACTGGCAAGGGCACAACTGTGGGTTGGAGACGTTCCCTACGAGAGGATGGTTAAGGAGAGTTTTAGTGCGCCTGGCGGTCCAAGCCCCCGTAAGTGACTGACCAGTTTTAAAACTGCAAGCGTAGTGGCAAACATACCTCTACGAGTGCTTCGCTGGAATTGTGAGGGATTTAAGGGGGCAATGGTCTTGCACGTGATGACATGTTTAAGTTGGTTGACATTGCACTCCTCACGGAGACTTTTTCAGCGGGACGAACTGCATATCAATGATATGCGGTGCTTTTAACCAGCTGGCTGTCTTACCTGCGAGAGGTCGAGGAATACCGATGGGTGGGTTATCTATCTACCTACATAAAACGTCTTACCACCGATGCAATGCGTCAGGAAAAGATGAATACTTGCGTGGTGCTCTCCTCTGGGAGGGTAAACGTCGCTGTATTCTATTTCCCACCCGCATTCGATTCTGCGGAGGTTGCTGACATAAGCTTTGGACTTTCTGAGTTAAACCTGACTATACCAACTATCGTCGGCGGTGACTTCGATGCCAGAATCGATTGTGGAGCCAACGATGATAAATGCGAGGTGTGCTGCTCAGATGATGGAAAATATTGGTCTAAGATGTGCAAACGCGCGCGAAGACTATACATATTTAAGTCACAATCGAAGCAGCACCATCGACCTGTTGTTTCGCAACCTTGTCAGCCGTGAAATTGAAAGCTTCATGTTCTTGATGAAGCGGCCCGAAAGCACCAACCAGTGTTGGCCGTCTATCTCTTTTGGACAGAGCAGTGAGCGGTCTTGAAGTAAGCCTGACATCGATTCCACTTGTGATCAGTTGGAGTGAACCGATGAGAAGTGCAGTGAAGTGGAAAAGGTTTATGGCAGAAGAGATCACGTCCGTGGTACTCTCGAGCTTGCCTGCCTCGCCCACGGTGAAGTGCTCCGACTCCTGCGCCAAGCAAGAGCCAGAGCACTGTTTTCACTGCAAGCCAAGGCGGCACTACTTTGAGCGTAGAAAGGTCTATATAAGACTCTGCTATGATCATAAAAGGCAACACGCGAGGAGGGAGGAACGACGGCTGCTCGAAGAGCAGAACGAGAGCCCTCAGCTTACATCGTGCGACCTCGTAGGGCGGTGAATCCGCTTAGTGACGGACAGGTAAAGAGCAACCTAACTAATCTCTTATTCAATCGTGACGTTTCGGGCGTATCTCCAATCGTACAGCATCCGCTTACATTGGAGCAGCACAGCATGAGATCTGCCTTTCGGGGTGGAGGAGGTGTGCCAGGTCCTACGGTCACCTCCCAAGAGAAAGAGCTCAGGGCCCGATCAGGTCTGCTATGAGCATTGGATCCAATCTCTACACGTGGGAGTGGCGTCAGAACGCACATTGAAGAAGATTTTCTGAAATGGTTATTCGGCGGATTGAGCACGTGGCTGAAGAGCAGTTCCACCGGAGCAATTCGTAAGCGACGAGACAACAAACAAAACATCGAATGCAGCGCGGTAGTGCAACAGATGACATAGGCGGATTGGAAGTTTATGCTAGACCTGCAAAGATCTGCGCCTTGAGAGTGGCACGATTGGCGCAGAAAGACATCGGCGGTCGGGCTGCAAGCGTGGCTTACTGGCAAGGGCACAACTGTGGGTTGGGAGACGTTCCCTACGAGAGGAATGGTTAAGGAGAGTTTTAGTGCGCCTGGCGTCCAAGCCCCCGTAAGTGACTGACCAGTTTTAAAACTGCCAAGCGTAGTGCAAACATACCTCTACGAGTGCTTCGCTGGAATTGTGAGGGATTTAAGGGGGCAATGGATCTTGCACGTGATGACATGTTTAAGTTGGTTGACATTGCACTCCTCACGGAGACTTTTCAGCGGGACAACTGCATATCAATGATATGCGGTGCTTTTACCAGCTGCTGTCTTACCTGCGAGAGGTCGAGGAATACCGATGGGTGGGTTATCTATCTACCTACATAAACGCTTACCACCGATGCAATGCGTCAGGAAAGATGAATACTGCGTGGTGCTCTCCTCTGGGAGGGTAAACGTCGCTGTATTCTATTTCCCACCCGAATTCGATTCTGCGGAGGTTGCTGAGACGGTAAGCTTTGGACTTCGGAGTTAAACCTGACTATACCAACTATCGTCGGCGGTGACTTCGATGCCAGAATCGATTGTGGAGCCAACGATGATAAATGCGAGGTGCTGCTTCAGATGATGGAAAATATTGGGCTAAGATGTGCAAACGCGCGCGAAGACTATACATATTTAAGTCACAATCGAAGCAGCACCATCGACCTGTTGTTTCGCAACCTTGTCAGCCGTGAAATTGAAAGCTTCGATGTTCTTGATGAAGCGGCCCGAAAGCACCAACCAGTGTTGGCCGTCTATCTCTTTTGGACAGAGCAGTGAGCGGTCTTGAAGTAAGCCCTGACATCGATTCCACTTGTGATCAGTTGGAGTGAACGATGAGAAGTGCAGTGAAGTGGAAAAGGTTATGGCAGAAGAGATCACGTCCGTGGTACTCTCGAGCTTGCTGCCTCGCCCACGGTGAAGTGCTCCGACTCCTGCGCCAAGCAAGAGCCAGAGCACTGTTATCACTGCAAGCCAGGCGGCACTACTTTGAGCGTAGAAAGGTCTATATAAGACTCTGCTATGATCATAAAAGGCAACACCGCGAGGAGGGAGGAACGACGGCTGCTCGAAAGAGCAGAACGAGAGCCCTCAGCTTACATCGTGCGACCTCGTAGGGCGGTGAATCCGCTTAGTGACGGACAGGTAAAGAGCAACCTAACTAATCTCTTATTCAATCGTGACGTTTTCGGGCGTATCTCCAATCGTACAGCATCCGCTTACATTGGAGCAGCACAGCATGAATCTGCCTTTCGGGGTGGAGGAGGTGTGCCAGGTCCTACGGTCACTCCCAAGAGAAAAGAGCTCAGGGCCCGATCAGGTCTGCTATGAGCATTGGATCCAATCTCTACCGTGGAGTGGCGTCAGAACGCACATTGAAGAAGATTTTCTGAAATGGTTATTCGGCGGATTGAGCACGTGGCTGAAGAGGCAGTTCCACCGGAGCAATTCGGCTTTAGGAGAGGCCGAGGCACCCGTGATGCAATCCACGTTCTCCAGTCAGAAATCGAGCGAGCTGTGGCACAACCTAGAGGTCATCTGTATGCAGTCTTTATTGACTGCGTCAAGGCCTTTGGCAAAGCCCTTCGCTATCTGCTGGTTGAAGCATTCCAACGAGCAGGAGTGGGTGGCTCTCTCCTGAGTGTAATAGCAGGTTTCTTTGAGGAGGACTCCTTGTTAGTAGACGGTGGGCAGGGTGTATTAGAGATTAAGCAAATGTGGGAACTCCGCAAGGAGACCCGCTAAGCTGCGTCTCGTTTACACTTCTCCTTGCTGACCTCGTCGGTTACGTCCGACAGGAGTACCAAAAAGCCGTAGTGGTGATGTTTGCAGATGATATCGTGTACGCTCATCGCGACCTAGGTGTCATCAAGCGCATTAGCTCTATGATAGAGGCGTTCCTTGTCTCGAAGGGACTTGAGATAAACACCAGGGAGACCAAAGCCATGGAATTCAGGCATGAAGGTCGATTGGCTGCCAGAGACGTTATACGTTGCTGTGGCCAACCATTGGAGTTTGTATACTTTTTTCCAATATTTTGGGCCTTTGGGGTCATTATACAGAAACGATGTTCACAGCGCATATAAACGAAACAGTACGGAAGGCACTTGTCTCTCTTTACGGGAGAGTGGGCAATGTCCGAAGACTGTCCGTTTTCCTCAGCAGGGAGGCTCTTCATTCTTAAAATTGTTCCGGGGCTGATGTATGGTCTTGACAGGGTATGGAACCACCTTAAGCTGGCGAACTTTAACTAGCTTGAAAGGTGTTTTTCATTATAGATGAAGCGAGTGCTTTGCTTGCCTATCCGAGCAAGAAGCCGCTTTGTGTATCTCATTTATTTCGGAGTGGGAAGCTAAAGTCGAACAGGCCAGACGGGAGGTCGGTGGTTTGGACGTTTTCAATGCCTTGCACCTTTGGTCTGGTCCTGCATGTGACAATCGCCACGTATACACTAGGTACATAGTGCATGGTTATCACTACCTGGCTTGTTCAAACGCAACGTTTCACGAGGAGTACGAGTTGTGCACCTGCCGGTTCTGTCTGCAGAGATGTGCCAACTACCATGCAGTGGAGTGCTCAGCGCTGGACCGAAAATCGTTGCACTACTTTTCTCGTCGGAAGCGTGAAGAAGATAGCGCTTTATGAAGATACATTTTGAAATGTATATTATAATTTGAGTGAAATAAACATAATTGTAAAATTGTATGCAAGTATGCATGCCTTCGTTTTCTATATGGCCGTCGAAAAAGCTCAGTTACATGGCAACTACGTAACGCAGCACCATCACTTTTGTACAAAAATAGTGGGCATTAAATTTGCTATTGCCTGAGATTAGTCTTTTAGACGTAAATGTTTGGTCGTAATGGAAAAAATTACGATTTTGCACGTAAAAGCGTTAACGTAAGACATAACAGCATATCGTCTTTTTATGACTTTCTTTAATCTGGCTATTCGCTTTTTGCTACGCAAGTAGCGAAGTGTCTCCCAATAATTCTCTGAACACGCCGGTATGATCGGTTCATGCGTTGACTGTTTCTCGCAGAGTTTGCGCAACTAGGTAGGAGAAAAAAGGCAGAGTAACTACGTTAATAAATTTCATTCTGTCTTCTAAATAAGGCTTTTCCGCCCCCTTCTTCCATTGGCAAAAAATATTTTCATGAAAATTATTTATTTATTTATATATATATATATATATATATATATATAAATATATATAATGCCGCCCAGAAAATGCGGTACGGTCAATTAGAAAATTATTTGCAAACAAATAATGCATTTGCCTGAATATGCTAATTTTGAGCGCTGTGATTGATCATAGGGCTGTGATTTTGAGGTATTGGGCTTAAAGGCTAAAAAATTACTTAATTTTGTTCTAAACGACCGTGTCACATCTTCTGGCCGGCGTTATGTATTCTTCGGAGGAAGCAGAATATCCTCACGAACACGACGGTTTCTGTATAGGATTACATTTTTGCGCTCCTATTTAGGTATATATGGTAATATCACTATCGAGACATCTTAAAGACCATTGGAAGACAGTTTGCTTTAACGAGCTCTATAATGCCTTATATCGCTTCCAAAAATTCTGTTATACCCCTGTATATATATATATATATATATATATATATATATATATATATATATATATATATATATATATAGGTTTTTCATAGCCGTATGTACTTATTTTAAGGTTGGGTAGAACTCGGCAGGAAAATAATTCTTCCCAATGACAGGATGAGGCAGAAAGGTCTCGTTTAGGAGTGAGAATGAAATTTATAAGGTACGTTAATCTGCCTTTTTTCCTACATAGTTGTGCAAAATTTACGTTTGCGGTAGAACCAGTCAATGCATGTAGAAACCAATCATACCGGCGTGTTCGGCGAACGATTCTGCACAATCTGAATGGCACCAGACGCAAGCTAGCAAAAGACAAATAGCAAGGTTACGAAAAACCGTAAAAAGTCGATATGCTGTTATGCCTTACGTTGAAGCTTTTACGTGCAGAACCGTAAAATGTTGCCATTACAACTAAAAATCTTCGCCTAAAAGACTATTCTCAAACAAAACCAAATTTAAAAATACTCACTATTTTCGTGCCTAAATGTGGCTGCCGAGTAACTAAGCTGTTTCGGCAGCCATATCCAAAGCGAAGGCAACTCGGCAAGGAAATATTTTTTCCCAATGGAAGGAGGGGGCGAAAACGTCTTGATAAAATTTTACGGTTCTGAACTTGAAAGCTTTAACGTAAAACCTAACAACTTTGACTGTTGAAAAAGCTTAATTACCCGGGAACTACGTAACGCAGCACTATCACTTTCTTGCGAAAATGATGGGCACTACATTTGCTATAACCTTAGGACAGTCTTTTGGGGCGTGCATTTTTGATCGTAATGGTAAAATTGTACAGTTCTGCACGCGAGAGCTTCAACGTAAGACATAGCAACATATCGACTTTTTATGGCTTTCTTTAAACTGGCTACAACAAAAAGGCAGAACACCTTATTTTATAAATTTCGTCCTCACTCTTGAACAAGACGTTTCTGTCCCCTTTTTCCATTGAGAAAAAAATATTTTCTTGTATATGTATATATATTTCTTTTTTTCAATTCAGACATGGTTTATTTACACAACTGCATATATTCACATGCTTAAGTTCTCGTTATGAAAAGTGGTACAAGGATTTGGGGATAAAAAGAGAAAAATAGGGTAATAAAAACAGAAGTTAATACTTATACTATATAATTGACGATACTGACACACAAGGCGAAGAAGCACACTGAGCTATAACTTGGTAGACAATGTAACTCGAAATGACAACTAAAAATTGATAATTAGACTATCGCCCTCAATAAATCTCCTTTTCGGTCATGTGTTCCAATTTAAAAGCCATATTTTGACGTCTCGGGTAAAACAAGTCAGGAACTTCGAGTAACGGAAGTTATGTGGGTATAGTCTCCCACACGACAAGCAGTCTGTATAGAAGAGATTAGATGCTAGTTCTTTTCTGTACGTAAGGTATCACAAAAAAAAATATATATATATGTATCAATCGTGTACAAGCAGCTTGTAATCTCGATATGCCACCCCTTAAGCTTTATATTTCGTCGATCGCTGAAAGATTCGATCGTACTGGAGATTTTTTGGACGGCGATTGTTAGCCCTGTACACAAGCGGGGAAATAAATCAGATCCTAAGAATAAGCGACTGATTTCGCTCACTGTTATAGCTTGGAAACTGTTAGAAAGCGTTACTTCCATGGCTATACGAGGTGTGTTCAAAAAGTATCGCGAATTTTCGCGGGTTACGTATATTCGAATTTCGATTTTTTGTGGCGTTATGTTGGTACTCATGTCTCTCACTTATGCCGACAAGCTCGGCCATTTTGAATGTTCACTTAATTGTTGACAGCTGCTTTGCTTGCACGTGTTTTGGATCGTCTTCGATTTTTACCTATTCAAAAAATGGATCAAAGAACCTGTATCAAATTTTGTGTGAAAAACGAAATTAAGTGCGCGGATGCATTCCGAATGTTAACTGTGGCATACGGAGAAGCTACCTTGGACCGAAGCAACGTTTATCGGTGGTACAAAATGTTCTCAGAAGGCCGAGAAGATGTGAACGACGAAGAGCGTGCCGGACGCCCGAGCACTTCAACAACAGACGAGAAAATTAATGAAGTGGAGAAAATGGTATTGGCCAATCGTCGAATCACCGTTAGAAAAGTTGCTGAGGACCTAAACATATCGATTGGCTCGTGCCATTCGATTTTTATCAATGATTTGGGCATGAGACGGGTCGCCGCGAAATTCGTACCAAAATTGCTCAATTGCGACAAAAAACAGCATCGCATGAACATTGCTAATGAGATGTTGGACTCTGTCCGCGACGACCCAAATTTGCTCCAGAGGGTCATAACTGGTGACGAATCGTGGGTTTATGGTTATGACGTGGAAACCAAAGCTCAATCATCTCAATGGAAGCTGCCGCACGAACCAAGACCGAAAAAAGCGCGCCAAGTTCGGTCGAATGTGAAAGTTTTGCTGACAGTTTTCTTCGATTGCAGGGGCGTGGTGCATCATGAGTTCTTGCCACAGGGTAGAACGGTCAATAAGGAATATTACCTGCAAGTTATGCGCAATTTGCGCGAAGCAATCCGCCAGAAACGCCCGGATTTGTGGAAGAACAAAAATTGACTTTTGCACCACGATAACGCCCCTGCTCACACATCGTTGCTTGTGCGCGAGTTTTTGGCCAAAAACAACACACTAATGATGCCGCAGCCACCGTATTCCCCAGATCTGGCCCCCTGTGACTTTTTCTTGTTCCCTAAACTGAAGAGGCCCATGAAAGGACGACGTTACGCTACGCTTGACGAGATAAAGACGGCATCGAAGGAGGAGCTGAACAAGATAAAAAAAAATGGTTTTTTGAAGTGCTTCGAAGATTGGAAAAACCGTTGGCACAAGTGTATAATATCTCATGGGGATTACTTTGAAGGGGACAAAATAGATATTCATGAATAAATAAATAATTTTTAAAAAAACACAAAAGTCGCGATACTTTTTAAACACACCTCGTATATCAAAACGCCAACAAGCAGGGACTGATCACTAAAAAAACAATTTGCTGGGCGAAACATGTTCATGCATCCAGGTGTTTTGACGTTAAGTTTTTTATTTTATTGCTTTTAAAACTTGAAAAATGAACTTCAGAAAATAATAGAGCGAAGAAATACACAGTAAACTACTTGAGTTACTGCCTAAATTCGATGTGGGCACTAAAATTGTTGCATGAATAAATGATTTCCTACGTGAACGGATCTTCCATGTACGTGTTCATGATACTGTCAGAGAAGGCTAACGCCACTTCTGGTTGCCCTTAAGGTACCATTCATGGGCAACTAATGTTTATTCTTTACATTGATTCGGTAAAGGGTATTATTCCTGAAAACGTGAAATCTAAGATATATGCGAATGACGTTAAAATATACGGAAAAGCGGACTCGGCTGAAGGCTGCAAAAAACTGCAGGATACGGTAAACAAATTCTACAAGGGTTCGTTTTGCTCGATTTGAAACTATCGGTGACAAAGTGCGTTGTTCTTAATTTTGGTCACGGAAATGCAGAGAACAGTCACACCATCGGTGGCCATCCCCTTACTTCGAAAAAACTGATCAGAGACCTTGGTGTAATCATATCTGTTAATATGAAGTACACCGAACACATAACAGACATCGTTTTAAGAGCAACACAGAGAGCGAACTGGATTACACGCTCATTCATACTTAGAGATTCACATATATACTCAAAGCTATTTGAGGTGTATGTACTGAGGTATATGCAACCCCAGTCTGGAATCCATGCCTGAAGAAAGATCAGCGACTCCTAGACAAGCTACGCAGCAAATACCGGCGAAAGATTGCATACAAGTGTGGAATCCCAAGTGATGACGTCCAGATTCCAAACATATTGGAAAGACTGCGGAAGATTGACTGTGATACTCCTCTAAATATTGAAAACAATTATACCGATCTGATGTTAAAGATGTTCAATATCATCCACACGACGACGCGTCGTGAGAAGAGTATTTTTCCAATGTTTGTAGCGACAAAACAAACACTAAGCCATGATGTTAACAGACTAAATATTTCCTTGAATAAATCGTATTAATCATATATATATATACATACATATATATGTGTATATATATATATATATATAACGCACGCTTCAAAGCGATGCAAATATTATGCCGCGTATGGTGTTTATGCGTGTACGCGGGTCAAGTTTAACGTCGGGAGCCGTTTGCGTCAGACGCCCAGCTTTTATTAATGTGCTTATCATTGACACTGCCGCAAAGTGCATAGAGTCGCACAATGAACGGCTAATAGTCGGGCTAGCTCGTCTAGCGTTGGCGATGCCAGCGTTGTCGTCGTTGCTGTCGTTTTTGTCATTGTCGTACCAACGCCCCCACGATTCTCAGTGTTTCTTTCAGGCGCCCCCTTCTGGTGAAGTTGACCTAACTAGTGAGCTTACGGCATCAAGCCTTTCAGTAAACCGCCGTCTTTGACCGGTCAACACATGGAGCTCTATGCATGCATCTTCAATTTGCCAACGCTTGCTGGAGGGTTCTGATGCCCTCTTACCTCCCCCTTCATATTTCCACCTTGCAATTTTCGCTACTTTCTCCGTCTATTCCTCTTTCTCTCTCGCTCTCTCTCTCTCTCTCCCTCTCTCTCTCTCTCTCTTTCTGTGTCAGATTCTTAGGTCTTTGTCTTCACGGTCAAAGTCGGGTAGAAACGAGGCGTGCCGTTGTTGTCGTCGTCGTCATCATCGCCACCGTGGCTTTTCAGAGATCTTCTACGCGCTCTCTTGTGACTTTCGTCGTGTGTATATGATAGACTAGACAAAAGGGTAAACCACCCCCCCCCCCCAGGGGTCGGATAGCGCAGAAGAGAGAAAGGTGTAGAGAAAGAGAGAAAGAGATGTGGGGAGAGAGAGGGGGGGTACAGAAGGAAGGCAATGAGACAACGAAACGGTAGAAGCGTTCAGGATGGCGGCAACAACAGCCGTGGACGCATGCAGAGTTTCGCAAATTTCGCAAGCGCAGCCTCGCCATTTGTCCTCGCCGTTCGCCCATCCCATTCCCTGGTGCCGCGTGCCGGCGTCACCGCCGCATCTGCAGCGCCCGTTTGCTTTCGTTACGAGCGGTACGCTAGTGCTGGCCAATCTGTGCGCATACGCAGAGGGCGTGGGCGGTGGCTTAATGAGCGTCTCTTCGTCTCGTATGCCTGCTGCTTTCCTTCCGGCCGGCTGTTGCCCTCAGAGCGCCGCAACCTCAGATGGGCGACACTACCACACTGCACGTCTTTCTTTCACGCCTTTTGTACGGCGGGGAGGGGGGGGGGGGGGCGCAAAGGAAAGCCATCGAGAGCCAACTTCTCAAGCACCCGCCGAGCCACCACGGGTTGCCATCACGGGGCCATTCGTTGTCCGCCTCACAAGTGGTGACACATCGTGACCGTCTCCACACAGCCGCCGATGTCACACCATTGATCGCGCGGTGCGTCGCGGCCCTCGCAACAGTAGGCTATTGTCTTTGGGTGCAACACATTTGTTGTTGTTGTTGTTGTGCTGTGTTTGTTGCTGGGGTTGTTGTTGTCCTCGCTGTTATTAGGGTTTTCCGTTGTTGCTATTGCTATCAATGTTGTTGCTCTTGTTATAGACATTGTTGTCACTGCTTCTGCTGCTCCTCCTGCTGCTGTCGTTGCTTTTGTTATCGCCACTTGTTTCACCATCTTCATAATCTTCATTTCGTGGCTGTCTTGTCAAAAGACTCGTGAATCGGCTTCCCTATTGTGACAGAGGCACATAGATGTCAAAGAGTGGAACGGCCCATAAATTCACAACAAAGCCGTCGTTCACTCCAAATTACTGTTGGCAGGCTCTTCCTCGGGTCCTACATGCGGCCACAGTATGGATGGAGTTACCGTGATGCACCGCTTGGGTGTGAAGGCCTAAAACTTTGCCACTGTTCAGCACCCAAGCCAATTCCGCGATTCGGTGTGTCATGGGCTTTTGCCTTCTAATATGTATGTATATATATATATATATATATATATATATATATATATATATGGCTGATGCACTTGCTGCGCGACTCGGTTCAAGAACATATCTGCGCGTGCGGTGGGCAACTTTTCTCCTGCGCATCATAGATTGTCCCGTGTTCGAAGCGCGAGACCGGAGTGCGGTCCACGCATGCTGTCCTAAATGACAGTCAGTGCGCGCTCTCAGAACATCTCAGCTTCCTTATATCCTCGAGCTTTTTTGGCGTATGCTTCGACGACGGTAGGCGGCCAGATGGGATGGCCCACACAGCCTTCGGTAACAGAAGGATGCTGACGACTGGATCGTTGCCGTGACTGACTCTTTAGCTCGCTCTACGGTCAGTAAGGGTACGGTACAGGCGAGATATGCTTCCCGTAAAGCTGAAGTCCACAAGCGAAGAAAGTACTCATCCATCAGGGGGTCTCGATTTCGATCGAGACGCTCCAAAGACCAGGCCCATTGGCATCGAAAACAAAAATTGTGTTTTTAAACGACCTGCGTTGTCAGCTGGCGACAGGGCAATCCGGTGAACTACTTAGGCAAAGGTTGTTATTAAAAAAATTACGGGGAAATTCAGCAGCCGTGTTGGGTACCCTGACCAGCTGAATAGCGCACCTGCTAGAGGTCCCTTATGACTGATCCGGCCGTGTATTACAAATTAATTAGGGTATACTTGTGAACGCCCGTTTAAATGATTATAAAACGTTTGTTGAATAATGCATATATATACAGGTAGTTTAACAAATCCTTAAAATGAGCTTTTCAGAATTCTGGCGCGCTTTCACCGCTATTGGAAACGACAACTTTTCGAATGCTAGCAGTCAAAATATTATGGTGATTGGCCGTTGCGATTTCGTTTAATCGCTTTTCCCGTGCAACGTATCGGCGTGATTTTGAAAAATGGAGAAAAAAGAGTTTCGAGTGGTTATCAAGCATTTTTATTTCAAAGGGTGGAATGCAACCCAAGTGAAAACTGAGTTAGACGAGGTGTACGGTGATTCTGCGCCATGTTTTGCCACTGTTTCCAGCTGGATTAATGAGCTAAAAAGAGGTCGCAGGAGCACCGAGGATGAACTACGTTCAGGACGCCCAAAAACGGCAACTGATGAGGAAAACGTGAAAAAAGTGCGGAAAATCGTTGCCGCAGATAAGCGAGTGAACATTAGGAAGATAGCGGAGGCCTTGGGGATCAGTTGGGGTAGAGTGCATTTCATCCTGCACGAAAACTTAAAGATTAAAAAGCTCAGAGCAAAATGGGTGCCGCATTTGCTCAACCAAGGCCAAAAAGACGCGCGTGTTTCCGCTTCACAGCGAAATTTGGCCAAGATGTCGAAAAATCCGTCGGATTTTTGGCGCAGATTCGTGACCGTCGATGAAAGCTGGGTCCATCACTACACTCCCGAGACCCAAGAAGAATCTCGTCAATGGTGTGCACCTGGTGAAGGACCTCCGAAGAGGGTGCGGACAACGGCATGGACCGGAAAGATGATGGCTACGGTTTTTTGGGACCAACGTGGAATAATTCTGGTCGACTACCTTGAGAGCGGTAAAACGATCACTGGAGAATATTATGCAAGACTGTTGGACTGCCTGAAGCAAGAACTCATCGTGAAACGGCCCGCTTTGCAGAAGAAGGTTGTCCTGTTTCACCAGGACAATGCTCCCGCATACAAGTCGCGGCAAGCAACGCCAAAACTGGCCCAACTGAGGTTCGAACTTATCGAACAACCTTCCTATTCTCCAGACCTGGCCCCCTCTGATTATTTCCTCTTCGGACATTTGAAGAATAGTCTCGGTGGAAAGCGTTTTTCCAGCAATGAAGAGGTTAAGGCTGCTGTCAATGCCTATTTTCAGTCTAAAGACGCGGAATTCTACTCAAGAGGTATAAATGCTCTGAAATCTCGGTGGGAAAAGTGTATTGAGCTTCTCGGGGAGTATATCGAATAAAAAAAAATTAAAAACAAGATTTGGTAAATTCTTGGTTTTCATTTTAAGAACTTGTTGAACTACCTGTATATATATTAGGGGGTATGGTAATTGAGGTAGTAAGATGAAATGTTTAAAGAAATTCTGAACTACTTTCATCATTTCGTTGTCCGAATGATAGTGTGGTTGAAGTGTATCTCGGCATTCAGTTGACATTTGAATTTGATGTCGATGATGTCTGTTTTACTGAATACTCGTGGATCATCACAACTTGCCGCCTGCAATAAACATTTTCATCAATGCGTGCCCTTTGATGATCTGTGTTAATTGTGTCAATTACAGCAAAAAATTGGTATTGGCTATGCCCGTGTTTAAATAACGTAGTCTGGACAGGTCCGATGTTGACTTTTGCCCTTCATGAAAACGTTTACATTGTTTGTGCACAGCCGTTTGTTCGTAACAAAGAAGGCCATACACAGCCACTATTCGACGATAAATGTCAGCATTTCGATCACCTTCTGCCACTAAAGATTTTACTACTGTGCTCTGTTCAGCTGCTGTCGCTGCTTTAAATGTGACGCTGTCATGCGTATTTACTCTTCATTTGTGCAAACCATATATATATATATATATATATATATATGTATATATATATATATATATATATATATATATAGATGCCACGACCACACTGACGCGTGTTTCAGCGGCGCTAATAAATCTCTCGATCGCAATTCGCCGCCGTTATCTAGAAACGGCTTAACTTTACGGCACTCCTTTCCGATGGCTATCCGCTTCCCATGGATGACCCGTGGGCAGTATGCCAGGAGGTCAGAGAAATAGCCAATACAATATTAAGCGGTCTATCGGAACAACAATGTTGTTTGTCAAATCTGATTGTTACCTAAGATAGTTATAAACACGTGAAAATGCTAAACTCAGATGCCTACAAACAAACAAATGCAGCCATCATAGGCATACATACAGCACAGAGAACTCCCTGGTACTTTTAAAAGTACGTTAAATCAAATTAGAAAAGGAGATTGAGCAGTCGTCAAAATTTATCACTATGGGCTACACGTTTTCGAAACAGCTCGACAACTAAATATCGACTTAAATTGAGTTTGCGTAATCAATTTCTCCTCCCTTATGACTCTGATCGCTTTCTTCATGGTTTCACTGGGCCGCTTGTGAAATATGCCTCGATAGAGAGTGAAACATTGTTTCTCAGAACAAACGCTGTACTGCGCTAGGTGGTATGCTTTGATTAACCGACGTTCTGCAGCAATTACTGGTACGAGGTGGTTAACGTAGGCTTTCTAGACGCTTTTCTTTGAAACTCTTTTACAAACAAATCTGAAAGATTAATAACCACAAATAAAACTTAGGATTACAGTAGCGCGTGCTGAGGAGCTCAGGTATTTTGCGGAAAAGCGAACTGTACTGTGCGGCCAGTGCGCGAAAAGCCACACGTTACAATGCAGTTTGTAAAGCAGATAGAGGTCTTGTCGCGTGGATGGAGGCAGTATCTTTGGCGGTTGGCGCGCGTGCGTTAAAACACGCCTAACTGCTAATTCTGTTCGTAGAAGTGAAGCAGGTGGTTTGCGTCATAACAGTTACTGGAGTCGGCCGACCTATCATCGCCACACAGCCGAAAGCGAGCCCGCTAGGCAAGCCTGCGGCTAATTAGTGAGAGGAATTAGCTGTCCATTAAGTCTGTGCTTATTAGAGAGCCCGCCCGCCCGCTGACTCCGCACCACTGCCGCAGTGCTGTCATACATGTGCAGCAGCCCAACGCAGGCTATACTCGCACTTTGCGGATGGGCCGCTGAGAATCATCACTAACGACATTTGCGGTTTTACAACAGCAAATAGCAAATGTGTGCTCCACGACTCTGTGCGGCTGTGGAGAGCGGATGCTCCTGCAAAATAGTGCATTTACCACGGTTTGAGAGAGATTTGCACGGAAACTGCTGCAACAGTGCAGGTAGCGTGCATGGTTGAGTGTTGAATTGTGTGGGGCACGATATATAGTCAGATATATGCTTCAGTTACCTATCCGAGCAATAAGGCTTCGATTGATCTTTTCGAGGCGTTGAAATTGTCATCCCCAGCGATAGTTGTTTCGCTCAGGCGCTAATGTGTTATAGCCTATACGACAGCGCCGCTCGCTACGCACTTGGCAAACCAAGTTCCACCCCCTAAAATATTTTACAATTTTTTTTAGAAAAATACAAAGTATATATATATATGCATGTATATATATATATATATATATATATATATATATATATAAAATATTGTGATGATTTATTAATCATTTACAATACGTTTGCACGCTCGGCAGTGCTTGCCTTAATAAAAATTGTGGTAAAAAAGTGTCACGTGAAGTTAAGAGTCAGTTGTCCGTGTCCTTGCTTGATGGTAGCCCCCGCTCTTATGGACCCGGTGCGAGCGGTATATCCTCAAGGTTCCTTGCAAAGTTAAAACGGTGAGATCCATAAGATTCCTCTTCGTGACGTCGAGCCCCAAGAGCGTCCTCGCAGATTCGGAGTCCCATACACCACTCATAGAGATAGTGATGGATCCGAATCTGCGAGGTTTTTGCGGGTCGGGGAGCGCAGCTCTTAGGAACTCGATGTCATATTTGGTGATCTTGTCCTGCCGCGCTTTTGCCAGGTCCCTGTTCGGACCGCAAACCTCGGCATCTAAAACCCAGACCTCGGTAGGTGTTATTATTACGAGGTTGGGCTTTAGACCCGGTGCGCCTGGTCGACGGAATACTCGCTCACGAACCACCTCATGACCCCTCTCGCGGAGAAGACGCGCCACGCGATCACAGACGTCGTCATGTCTCTATATAGTTTGTTTGTGTGTTGTATTGCACATCTGAGCGACATGAGCCAACGTCTCAGGCGCATGACTCCCGTGCCTACCTGCCGAAGTCTTGTTTTCGCAAGGCCTTTTTTGAAGTGCTCGGTGGTTAGCATCCATGGGTCTGGGGATAAATGTTTGGAGGCAGGGAATGTCCAGACCGCCGTGTGCTGTGTACGTGTACAGGTAGGCGTTCGGCACCAAGTTTTCGAACTTAAGCCATTTTGACTTAACAACCTTTCTGATCCCTTTATCTAGGTCGCTAAGGAGTGCGTGAGATTGTCTGGGACGGGAGACCAGTTTATATAGGAGGCGGGGAATGAGAAAGTGTTTCAAAAATATGAGTTTTTGGTGGGGCTTAAGGGGAGCTATCGTAAGTCTGTTGAGTTAATTAAGGAGTATATCCTTGGTGAAGTCAACTTTGCCATTGCTGTCAAAGTCGACTCCCAGATATCTCCATCGATCGCCTATACCTTTAGCTGGCAATTGCCGCTCTCCGACGTTAAATTCTGGTACGGTATTAATAAAACCTTTATCTTTCTTCCTATTAAATAGGTGGGAGATAGTAAAGCTTTTATTAGTGTCATTTCAAGGCCTCGGGATTTCAAAAGGGGATCCGCAATATTAAGGAGCCGTAGGAGAGTAGATTTCGTAGAGGCTAGGAGGATGAGATCATCCGCAAAAGCTAAGCCCATGAGACGGAACTCATCAGTAAGTTGGTACCGGATATTAGTTTTGTCTAATTTTGAAAGAATGTCGTCGAGAACTAGATTAAATAAAAGGGGGGACAGAGGATCTCCCTGCCTAACACCCCTCGTTGGTCGAAATGTGCGACATTCTTGTCCAAATTCTATGAGAGTTTTAGAACGTTCGATATAATTAATGAATACCTCCGGGTATCCGTGGAGTGACCACAGGACGGAGCCATGACTCATCATGTCGAACGCCTTACGGAGGTCGATTGAAGCGAGTCTGAGCTCACGTCCTGCAGAGCTGGCATCGTTAAGGATGCTATCCAGAACCGCAAAATTCTCGAAGGTACCATTATAGGAGAGAAACGCTCGCTGGATTGGGAGAAGCTTAATAGAGTTCTGCAGGCGTCTAAAGGGAATTTTGTTAAGCGTTCGTTGTAAGTATGAGCTAATAGATAGGGGTCACAGAGAGATGTGGCATTGTTAATTTTAGAGATGAACGCTAAGCGAGAAGTTTCATGGGCTGTGGCAATATCGCTAATTAATAGTATGTTAAGAAGACAACATACTACTTCTAACGGGAGTTTACGGAGGGACGAAAAACAAATCCCGTTTAAGCCTAGTGCTTTAGAAGGTCCGCGGAGAGCTACGTAGGTTTCCTTTAGGGAGATAGCGAGGGAAACCTCGAAGAGATCAGAGTTAGGAGTGTATACGGGGCACGGGAGTGGTTCAGGGGTGGTTGTGTCATCGTATTGGCCCAGTGTTCTACAACTTCGGTGGCCTGCATGTTGTGTATGGTGTGTTTGCCGTCCAGCACCTTATGAGCGCATTTGGATCGGTTTTGGCTAAAAAGTTTTTAAGTGGTTGCGTAGTCTTGACGTCGCTGTTGCCTTTTAGATACTCGCGCTTCAGTGGAAGGTGTTTCTCTAAAAGCACGAAGTTGGACAGTGTGCGTAAAATGTTTGTTCAGAAAGTCGTTTAAGGCGACAGTGTGGTCCTCACCTGAGCAAATTATATTTGACAGATGAGTAAGGTCTGTTAAAATTATGTTGCGTTTGGGAAATGTGTTTGTGAGGGTTTGTATTTTGGATATAATAATATCTTTTTGGGAGGGATTATAGGGGCCATCTGATTCAGAGTATCTGGCCGACTAGGCCCAGGAAGCTCAGATCTGTCAGGGTTGGAATCCAGGTGAGACCTTTTTTTACGAAGGTCCTCTACCAGATCCCTATGCGCCTGAGAATTACGTTGACTTCTAGTCGTCCCAGGTGTACGTGAGTTAAATTTAGTAGCTAAAAGGTGGCCAATTTCTCTATGCATCTCGTGATTATTATCTAATATAAAATTTGCTTCTAATGTTGCTAAAATTTCACGGTTTTGTGGGTTCCATCTGGTCTTTTCAGAGGGGGGGGGGGGGCTAACATGTTCTCAGTATATTCGTCCGGATGGGCATGACGCCGGTGTAAATTAAGACTTGATTTAGAATTAAAAGCCGTTAAGCAATTATCAGATGGGCATCTATAATTTGGCTGGGAGACGAGTGAAGTACTAGGGGGGTTAAAACTATTATTAGAAGCAGCAGTGTTGTTTTGTGTGGAACTTAAAATCAAATCATTAGTCTGTGATCGGTAAGGAGTCGGGGAGGCGGCACGAACTTTTTGTTGATTGTGAGTCAATCTAATGTGGCTCGCGAGGCCTGCGCCAGATTTGCATACTCGCCCGCAGGTCTGGCAGCTGAGTCTTCCGGCGGTGTTGTTGCCGTCACGTGATGCCATCGTTGTCTTGGTCCACAGCGGTGGTAAGATTTCTTTAAAATTTTCGTATGTGAACGATGGCGCGATTTTACGCAGATGTTGTTGTTAAAATCGCTAGAATGAAGCGGTCTTTAGACCATCAATCTGTTTAATTCTACCCAGGGAGCACTGTGTTATAATTCGTCACGTACTGTATTTATGCAAAATAGCGTCGAAAGTAGAAGGTAAAAATTGCACATTAATATGTATAATAGTAGTGTCGGTTTAAGATATATATTTGTGGTAGTTAGATGAAAGACTATTATCAGACAAATTAATTGCTGTCTCTTCGATTCAGTAGAATTGAAGCATCTATCACAGTCAATTAAAATATATAGTGGTTTAAAAACGCAATATAGCTGCCCAATATATCGTTGCTTATTGTATTCTCTACGCTGAGTTCGATTTTAGAGCTCAAAACAAAGCGTATCGATACACCACTAGATATATGCACTGACTGGGTTTTGTAGCCAGTGCCTACACTGTACCTATATATGTAGAAGTTAAGATTAGTAAAATATAATTAGGGCCGCTATATTTCACTAAAACAACTATATAGGTGGACTCACCTTACCTAAGTCTAAAAACCGGCACAACCACTTCCACTTAAAAACGCTAAAATGCACATATAGATAGGCCTTTGCAATGGTGAACGCACTGCTAACCTATCTAAAACAGTGACGCGGCGAAATATAACAATTTTGCTTGTCAAGCAGTTCCTTTTAAATGCAAAAAGGAACTGTTTAACGGTGTTGGATCTCACAGTTCGGTCACACTGGTGGTCACGATGGTCTATGACAATATACTCGTATATATATATAGTTCAGTCTTCATCTTAAGTCAAATGTTCTTCTCCGTTTTACGAAACTCTCCCACGTTCAAAAAACAAAAGCCACCTTGCTGATCTACCAATTTATCTGTGGCTACAGTCAAATAGTCAGTGAAAAATAGTTGTTGTATTGCTTCCCGGTTCACGGCACTGAGATGGCATTGTTTTCAACATAGCAGAGTAGAGTAGCATATACACAGCAATCTTGCGTCCGCTGCGAGCCTGCAGCCATATCTCTCCTTCTAAAATTAAGAAGTTTAAAAGTTTAAATAAATTTGAACTCACTGAATGACCCATATATATATATATATATATATATATATATATATATATATATATATATATATATATATATATATATATATATATTGATGTATTATTACCGTCACACGCGCTTGGTCTCATACGTCCTAAAGTATTGCTAAAATTGGGTCATCAAGTTCTCGCTAATTCTGTTCAGCAAAAAAGTCGCTAATCCGCTTGGGGAGCTGCTGCTTTTTAATAGCCCAACAAACTTTTAAGCTCGCTGGCTGAGGGCATGGTCAAGGGCTTTGTATGTTTTGTCCAGGCACCTGCGCCCTGCCAGGATGCGTCTTCTGAGGTTGGTTTCATATTTAATTATTTGTAATTCTGTGACGGTAGTAATTATTACCCTTCCTTAATGATACTCTTTGCTGATAAAACATTCAGTATTTTAGCAGAACTACTTGACGCGATTATAAATCATTACATAAAGTGATGACCCAGGTGTTTAGGATCATTGTACACACCAGCAGTGTGCTTACATATGTAACGCAACTCTATAAACGGCTCTGTATTTTCTGTCCAAATTTCTGAAACATCTTATGAAGAAGGAATTGCAAGGCTCATATTGCCTATAATTGTAATAAATTGCAATAAATATAAGGCTCATATTGCGAGCACGAGGCCACATAGGGTTTGTGCCCCATTCGATTGAGCCGCATAGATATGTTAAAACGGGTCACTCGGAAATTAATAACAAGAGAGACGTTCAATCGTCTCATAGCTTTTCGAAGCGCGGTTGGCTCTCTGTAGTGACAAATGGTATTACCTGGGTATACACCTAGACCGGGGACTGCGGGGAACCCCTCATGTGAGGATAGCGGCCGCAAAGGCGCAAACGGCGGCTAATGACATTGCCCGCCTGTTGCCCAACACGCACTGCCCCAACGGAGACTACTAATGTCCGTGTCCGAGTCCATCATCCTTTTTGGCTCGCCAGTCTGGCGCAGTGTGGCAGCGTGGTCTAGGGAACTAGTGCGCTAATCATGGTTGTTATGTACCGGGGTGTCGCCGGTTCGATCCCTGTTGTTGGTCGAATTCTCTTTGAGCGACTCTCATTGAGAATAGATGATTAACCATACCGCTGAGAGTCAGCGGCCATGCTGCCACAATGACTGTTGGGGAAACCCTAGATATCTTAACATGTCCGGCCCTCGGTGCATTGAAGATATACCTCAGGTTAAGTGCCAAGCCCGTAGGGGACGAAGGATAGTCTAGAATTAAAAACAACCTCTTTAAAAGATGTTTTTAATTCTAGTCTGGATGTCGCCTACAATGAACACATACGCTACGACGAAGTTCTTAGGAAGGTTCAGCGGATCGGCGCTCTTCGCATCATCCGGGGGTATCGCACCATCAGTACGGCGGCCTCGCTTGTACTGGCAGAGACAGTGCTCTGGGACCTAAAGGCAGCCGAACGTCGGCGCCTTTGGAATGACCCAGCTATGAAACTTGAACAAGAACGCGAGGTAACACTCGATCGGTGGCAGGAGGAGTGGGACAGTATCCTGGACGGACAACCAGGAGCGCCTGTGAGGAACCTTATTCCGAACATCCGCCGATGAATGAATGGTCCCGGGGGTCGTCTTACTTACCATTTGACCCAGGTTTTCACGGGTCATGGCAATTTCCAGGTGTATCTAAGCCAGATAGGAAAGGTCGACTCAACGCAATGTTTGTATTGCGACGAGGTGGACTCCCCGGAACATACGGTTTTGGGATGCGCCGCATGGAGCGAAACCAGACAAGACATGCCCAGCAAGCACACTCTGGGAGAGCTAGTCGCACACATGCTTACGTCGGTCAATAAATGGGACGCGGCTGCAAAGCCTATTCAACGTATTATGAAGGCTAAGGAAGATGCCGGAAGAAGAAGACTAGTGGAAATCATAAGCGAGTCGCTTGCACCACGCGACTCGACAAGCAGGACATAATGATTTGAAGCTTCCGAGAATTCCCCACCGTCTGTGCGTAGTTACTCTTCTCTGTCAAGGATCCCGCAGGTCGGAGGATCATCTTAAAGGGGATACATATATGTAGGCACTGTCGTGCATATATGTAGGGTTTTAGTGGGTATTGCTTTAAGACTACGGCTCAACTCTTGCAAAGCGCCAAGGCTTGGTGGTGAGACTTGCTGTTTGGTGGCTGAGTCCCACACCGTCTGAGTATGAGCATGTTCTGGGGACAGCCAATCCCCGTATGCGTTTGCTCAGTCGTACGCAAATGTATTTCAAACCCTCAACCCCCTCAAAAAAGTGACAAATGGTATGAAAGTGACCAACGCCGCGGTAGAAAAACTAAATAGTTTGGCCCAGGGTCAAAACCGACGGAAAAGACAAAATGATGTTTCCTCAATAGACATCGTCGCAGATTGTGTACAAGGTTTGCTCGACAAAATCGTTTATTGTATTGGCCTAGCAGCACACCAAGCATATCCATGAGATTTTTAGCTTGAGAACTAGTATTCACATGAACAGACACAAGTAAAATGTTGCGCACGCGTAGACGAGCTACCACATGTATTGCCAGCTTCATTCGGAGAAAAAAAAATGATTTCACATATTTGAGTAGAATCAGAAACGTACAACAACACCACCGCCATCCATAGAGAACCGCGAGGAAGCGAAACGCCTCTAACCCTCAATATTATATAGACGTACCTCGTGGAAACGAAACCACAACTCAGATAAGCAAACAAAGTCCGGGTAATCAAGGCTCCCAAAGAGACTAATAATTATCTCGTAGAAACGCTTTCTGCCAATAGCCTTAAAATCACGTGCATCAAATGTAAAAGGCAGAACTATATATTGCTTATTTTGTAATAAATTAGCATTTCAAGTTATCACATGATTATAATTTCATCTTTATTATATACAAGCTAAACACTTCAGTGACCGTTCTACTGGGCGAAAAAGTGCAGGGACCGCCGATGCGTCTGGCAGCTCTCTGCACGGTATTTAGCTCATGTCTGCGAGAAAGAAATGGAAAAAAAAACAGCCATGATGTCATGAGCAGTTTCCACTTAACAGTGTATCCCCATTCAAATTACCAGTATTATATATATATATATATATATATATATATATATATAAGCATAAAAAAGTAGTAGCCCTACGGCAAAAAACGTTGAAATGATAATAAAAACAAAATCAACGGAGAACGGCTAAATTTATGTTCAACTATCTATTCGTTCTAGCTGTTTCTGTTGTTATCCACGGAGGCCAATCAACACCGTCTTCGTTGTCGTTGTTGTTGTTGTTGCAATTGCTGTTGTTTTTGTGGTCATTGTTGGCATCGCCCTGAGGCCTGGCGGCGCTACTGTCGCGGACTCTGTCACCGACAACTCTGCTGTTCTCATTGCTGCTGCTGCCGGATCCAGCAACGGCAATTATCATCGTTTCTTTAAATATTGGCGTACCTTTACGTTTTGCCACGCGTGCAGTAACTTGCATAACGCTGTCGGCGTCCGTCGTACAGAGAAGGAGATCACCTCCGAAATGTGTAATATGGGCACCCTTCTGCCGGATGCTCTTAGAATACTCGGCAGATTTCGCCACGAACGCCTCCCTTAGTTTGCGGTTTGAGTGAAGCAAGGCCGGACGTTGCCAATTCCATAAACGTTGGCTAACACTGGTTTTAACAAGAGAGAGCGGAAGAGATTTTAGAACATCGATTACTTTGCTTTTGATCAAAATGCCACATGTTTTCTTTTCTTCATCCTCGGAGACCATGCATGAGCAATTTGTTAAGTACAGGGATGCGATTTTGGCGGCTGAGCGACTTGACAAGCAAAGGCTTATGTTCTTCGCTTGCACACAGTCTCTGCTCGAGAGACAACACCGACTTCTGGATGACGTCGACTCTTTCGTTACTCAACCTTCGTCACAAGAATGAGAACCGGTGCTCTCTCATTGTTACCACCACGCAAAATTAACTGTGCCATTGAGGCAAGAAGAGAAACAGTGTCGTTGATGGTGGGCGGCGTATTAATATCGAGGCCTCTGATAACCTACGACAGTGTTTGGTTGATTTTAGCAAGAGAGAGTTCTTAACTACGGTAGTGCTGTTAACAGCTGTTGTCTCACGGAGGCCGCCATTTTGCAGTGTTGTTGTCGGCATTGTTATTGTTGCTGCTTTTGTTGTTGTTGGTATTGTTTTTGTTGCTGCTATTGTTGCTGTGGCTGCTATTGTTGTTGTTGCCGTGATCGTCGGCATTGTTGTCGTTAGTCGGCATTGTTGTTGCTAGTCGGCAGTGATGTTGAATTAAGCAGGTTGTTGCAGCCAACAGCGACAAAGCTGTTGCCGCTTTTTGAGTTTCTCTTACCCATTGCAAAATAATTTCGAAAGCCGTGTAGTTAAGATCAACAATTGGTGGAGTAGAAGCCACAACAACAACAGCAACAACAAAACTTCTTGGAAAGAGTAATGGGCAGGCAGGCTTAGAAATGACTAAGCAGGACACGATGCAATGGGACAGCAACAGCAAAGAACACAGCACGGTAGTAGGGTTGAAAGGTAGAAAAACCGATGATGATAATCCACGCGAAGAACAACACGACAAAGCAATCACTGAGTCATCATACTTAAGTATGCACCCCGCCACCGAAACGGGCACTTTGCGCTGATTAAACGTGATTTTATGCCACAAGGCTACGGACCGAATGTCTACACATCCGCACGCATGACCAGACGAGACGTGACTGAGCAGATAAACCATGTAGCACTACTTCTGCGACGGACCAATATAACACGTTGAATTCGCCAAGTGGCAATTGCTTGCCCACCCTCCTAGCAAGTCTAACTGCTAGCATGGCTCCCATAAGTTACCTCTTAGGTATCGTTAGAGGTTTAATCTGTTGTAATGGGATCAATTTGACTTTGGCAGCGACAAATATATATATATATATATATATATACATATATAACATATCTTAGAGCAACTCAAGTCAAGCACACGACTAATATATATATATATATATATATATATATATATATATATATATATATACTATATATTTGACCCCAACATATCTCGGCTACTCACCGGGTGGGAGACGCTCCGCACGCAAGGCTTTATCGTACGTAATCCACCTTCAACTTCGGGTCTTGTCGTAACCTCTTCGGCAATACTTCTAGCTGTTTTTTCGGACGTTTTTGTGTTGCGTTCTCGATCATCGACACAATAGGTTCAATACTGAGTTGAGCTTGAACGCATCTGTCGGAAACCACTTCAATTTCGCTATGAAATGTTCCGCCACAGCATGTGGGCTCCTGTCTTGAGGTTCGTCGGGCTATGTAGCGACATGGTCTAGGGAACTAGTACGCTAGTCATAGTTGTCATCTACCAGTGCGTCACGGGTTCGATCTCTGTTGTTGATCGAACGTTAGATACCTGAACATGTGTGTGCATTGAAATGCCTTGATGCACTAAGGATTTGCATCACGGTGAGTTCTAAGCCCATAGGGAACGGAGTATTGTTCAGAACTAAACACTCTGTTGCCGCCGCTGCTACAGCTGCGTATTACTTCGTATACAGGCAGAATATTTCTCGTAGAACGACCTCATAGTAATTGCGTTAAAAACGTAAAATTTCGACGTGGGGTGAAACGAGGCCGCGCAGATAAACTGCGATTTTACGGCGAGTAAGTGCAGTTCGTAGAAAGCTCTTGCTTTTTTGAGTAGTCCATTTCGAGATACACCTTTTCACAACATGCAACTGAGCGTTCTGGAAAAGCGCTTATCGAAGAAGCCCAACACAGCTGTCCGTTCACTCGGTCATGGTATTGCTCGCACTCGAAGTGGCATTCGTAGCTGCCTATGATATCCAAGCGACGCGGAAACATCTCAGTACTTCGCAAGTATGGCAGTTGGATAGTATGAAGCTAGCCTTCCCTATGCGAGTAGTTGTTTTTTTTGTCGAGTTCGCGCAAGATTGTTCGCTGGCTGAGTATAGTTTTTTGGTGAACTCGTAGGCTACCTCAATTTACTCTAAACAGCCACCTCAAAAAACGTTTCGTAGATTCTTCGAGTTACGAGTGTTCTTCTTACAGCACGATCTTCGCGGGCGTAACCACTTTTCAACACACACCCGATCTGCCTTAACAACCCCTGATTCTTTTTGTAAAAACCAAAGCAAATATCACATTAAATAGCAGATTAACGGGATCTTTATCTGATATTGATTATATATACACACATGTCGGTGTATATAAATATATATACACACCAATATGTGTGTACGTATATATATATATATATATATAGGGATGCATAAAGTACGCTATTGTATCCTTCAGTTACCATTATAGACATGCATATAAATGTCAAGTAAAACATTATCGGTTACGTTTATAAAATAAATAGTAGGTATACAAAAGTACGTAATATAGGTAAACATAAATATGAACATATAACAAAAAGTGCACTAGATTCTAGCTCCTAGCTTCTTCATGTCTAGCATGAACTGTTTATCTGTTGTAAGTGGTCGACATTAAGAAACCCATAGTACATATAGTACAAGCAATACAGCTGTTTGTTCCCGTTTAGTTGTGGGAAACTTCGAAATACTACATAACCATCGTCGTCGTCGTCGTTGTTGTTGTTGCTATTGTTGTTCAAGCCTGTTTTTGTGCAGCGTCGTTAAACCAAAATATTCACCGTTCGAGTGTTGATTTTATCAGTTTTGACACGTTGCTATAAACTCCCGCTATGAATACAACTTTAAGCTTTAAATTGTTAATATAAGCATCTTGCTTGATATTCATCTTTTAGTGTCGGCGTAGCTGTTGCCCGACAGTTGACTAAGGTGACTATCCGCCTGGCGTCGGTCACACCACACACATTCGTATGCAGGGCGGGCCAGCTAATGTGGGAATAAATGACGCCGCTTGGCTCAAATGCGCTGTCCAAATGCAAGTAATTTTTTAATGAACTTTTTTTTTGCATATACCGGTTGGGACATTTCTAAAAGGCGTACTTGTTCAACAAAACCACTACTGAAAACAACGCTTCAATTCGAGGCCCAAACCGCCTACGCATATCTTACCTGCCTATGAGGGTTTGCAAAGACCTGCTGAATGAAGTCAGTGAGCGGGTCTGTGTTGTTATGTCGAGTTTGTCAGACTCTCGGAACATGCTCATACGCTGTGCCAGCCACTCTTGCACCAAACGGCTGGTATGAGCGGGTGCGCCGCTCCGCTGAAACGGGTATTGCAAGCCAATGCGTATCAATAGAATTAAACTACGAGGTTTGTCCCCAATACACGTCTGCACTACCTCAATTAGTTCTGGAGTGCTTAAAATCACACAACGCACTCTATCGTGAATATTCCGCTCTGCTTACGCGTAGGAACTGGGTTATATCTATTGGTATTATGCTCGATATCTCAAAGTATCGTTTTCGACAAACCATAGAATGCTATAGCCCCACTAGGCATCCGTCTGGCACAAAGAGCGTGAAAATGAGCTGATCTTCGTTGAAATCTGGATCTCCTTAGATACTAGACATGACCTACTAGGCATGAACGTTCAAACAGTCTGCCAAAGTTTGCCCTGATTTACCCACCCTGAACATACGCGCATATATATATATATATATATATATATATATATATATATATATATATATATATATATATATGTGTGTCCATCTTGGGATGCAATGGTTTCGTGCACAACCGCGGCTTCCTATTTGCATCACAGCTCAGCGTTGAGCCGGCGTGGGTACCAAAGCATGCAGACACCAGAAAACGAAATTATTACGCTGGACTGAAAACAAGATGTAGTTTTGTGTCTATTGCCATGAGGACACTAGGACCAATAAGCAACGGAACCGAAGCATTTCTCAAAAACTTAAGTAAGCGGATTCAGGAGCTCACGAGCGACCGAAGAGAGGGTCAATTCTTGAGGCAAGCGTAGTCTTTGGCTGTTTGAAGAAAGACCGCGGTATCGATTTTAGGCGCCATTGAGTAAAGTTATCACTATATATATATATATATATATATATATATATATATATATACATTTTTTTAAATTTATTGTAGGGTTACAGAGATATTGATTTAACTTACTACAAAATGGCTTGTGAGGAGAGCTACCAGTCGAGTTTAATCTCAAGTTTATCCATTGGCGTTCGTACTTAAGTAATATATTTTCCTCTTAATCCGCTGCATGGT
Organism: Dermanyssus gallinae; assembly: GCA_003439945.1. Taxonomy (NCBI): domain Eukaryota; kingdom Metazoa; phylum Arthropoda; class Arachnida; order Mesostigmata; family Dermanyssidae; genus Dermanyssus; species Dermanyssus gallinae. The sequence continues at coordinate 7,112 of QVRM01002949.1, read as the reverse complement.
TACTGAGCCGCTAGATCGTGATTTAAATTTAGCGCTATCAAAATAGTTGACTATAAAGCCGTATTAGCATTCGCACTCAATGGGACACAGGGTTCTTAATGTCGCCCCGCTTGTTGTCCCAGAACGCGGCATGCAGCTCGACACACTTTTGAATAACTGCCTGCACTTTAGCTTCATCGTCATCAATGTTACCAGCAGTAGTAGCAGAGAAATAAATTAGATGACGGACAAACGGATTCACAGCAGTTCATAGCATTCATTGAAAATACGCAGGCTTATTCATTGCCAATCTTTGTGTTCCAGGTAGTCGTATCGGCGCATATGTGCATTATGGTGTGTTCGTGGGTATGCATTTCCTACGTGCGTAATGTGCTATTTGGAGTTGGCGGTGGCGGCTGGCTAAAAAAAGAACCAACGGGAGAAATAAACGGGGCCGTGGGCAAACACTATCTATCCGATAGACGTCTGTGTGTGTGCGCGGGTGCGTCTCTCCTCACCCGCTTTGGTTGGGCCGCGCAAAGCAATTGATTGGAGGGGATCCATGAATCACAGGGGTCAGGTCTGATGGGTGGTTGTTGCTCGCACAGTAGATGAAAGTCTACGAACCCCACGAGCACACGCTCGAGCAACGTTGTCGTCGGCTTCGCCGAACGGGAGGAGGGAAGGCGGGAGGCTGTCTGTTGGACGGGTCTCCTCCCCCTCCTGTCCCCGAGCCTTGTCTGTGCCCGTCGAGGCCAATGGCCTGCAATCGTTGTCCGGGGAGACAGACTGCCGTTTGGCCTTCGTCAGGGCGGGCCTGTTTAAACAACTGTCCTCTGGCCTGATAAGCGAATTATGCAAACACTGCCGACCGTCATATTGGTTTCTACGCCAACCACGGGCTGGCCACCGGCGGTAGCGGATGGCGCCAATATTGACCGGCGTTTCCTACTGCCCTTCAGACGTTGCAGAGAGCAGCGCCTATGTCTCCGCCAATGGTCTGCGTAGGCAGTACCAGCGGCCACCATCTAAGATGATGGCCTTTGCCGAGCACGTCCATGATGATCTATCTCCGGCCGGTCTATTTATCGACCTCTGTTGTCGGATGTCCTGTCGATGACAGGACATCGGTCCGGGCACTGAATGGCGCAAACGACGCATGTGGTTGCCGCCGCCGCCGCCGCATATTACCACGAAGCGCAAATTTCAGCGTTGGAGGACACCAGTCTTGCAATAATGCGACACATGGCGAGTGCGCAATGCCCTTAGAAGAACCTCGATTTAGCGAAACGGGACGCATAAGTGAGACGGCATCTCGCAAGTGGGTGACTGCGGTCAAAAATCCAAGAACAGGCAGCTTATAAAACCCGAGCAACTGAATGGCTACGATAAGAATACGTCATCAGACTCTGACGGGTCAACTCTTGCAAAGAAACCAACGTTGAAGGACGAGGCATGTAGCCGCCCGGCCTTATACATATGTCTCTCACATGTGCGCCTTACAGTTACACAGTTAAAGTGGCAGTGTACCTGAATTGACTTTGATTCCGTTCCAACACTTACTGCACTGATTTGTTCGAACCGATTCAGTTATTACCTATAAAATATAATTTAGCCATTAAAATACGTTTTGTAATTCAATAAAGCGAATATCTTAATTAGATAATTAATTAAGATCTAATGTTGCTACATACATTTTTCAGAAACGTTTATACAAACAGTAATTGTTAATCGTTGGTAAAAGTCACCGTTTGAGTAAACGATGTTTACGATAACGGCTTCATCACCGTGTTCGGAGAGCCAGAAAGCTGCACCGTCAGCTTTTGGAATCAGGTTTTTTGGTTTGTGTAAAATATTTTTTTATTTCACCAGTAGTTTGTCAAAGACGCCTTAGTAGCACAAATTTCTACTGTACTGGTTGAGGGTGTCGCGAAGAATCTGCAGATATGTGGCAAAAATACAAATAACAAATATCTATAAATAATAAAGATTGTCTATATATATATATATATATATATATATATATATATTATATATATATATATATATATATATATATATATATATATAGTACTTATAGGCCAAGTATTATTATAAAGAAATACACATGTTTAAATAATAACGGACGTAAAATGAGAGATGAAGCACCGCCATAACAGTTTTGAGGTTATTAGCTGTTACACTATGACAAAATAGCAATTATCGTGGTGGTGGTCGACGTAACGGTAATGGCAAAAAAACAATAACTGCTGACTACGACAAATGTGCATAATAATATTATACTCGTGTTTTTCTAAGCACACAAAACTGGAAATGCGTAAAAAAATGTTTGCGTGGCCCGGTGCTATATTGCCGGGCAGTAAATGATTACCAATGCCAGCGCAAAGGCAATTTTCGACTAAGGCACTATCCACACTGCCGTCTTCCGTGCCTGAGCTATGTTTATGAAAAATTTGCCAACAAGGCGTGTATACAGATTTAGGCACATTCCAGTCAGTTTGGTTACAAGATCTAATGTAGGTAATACGTAAGCCAGTTCATTAAGGGCGCTTACTTATAGATAATGCCCATTATGCTTTCTTCCTCGTCTTTCTTGCCCTCCTGTCCGGCGGGGGATTTTTTCTATTTAATTGGCGAGCATCACCGGGCTACAAGGAATACAAGGAATATGATGTCTGGACGTGCGCAATAAATGTATGATCTGCCCATTCTTTATTTTCTACTTTTTGGCTGCTATCCATTTAGAACCTTGGTTTGGCTGTAAAATTGGCGATTTAGTGCTAAGTAGCATCGTCAGTCACATCCTTGTCATCGTTCACAAGAATTTGCCAAATTTGAATCGACAGACGGACCCTTCTGCAAACTCGCGTATTGCCTGAGGTTCGTTTGTTCACCTCGATTGAAAGCATTGCCCTCGATTGAAAGACACCCGTCGCCGCAGTGGCTGTATTAAACATAAAAATTGATAAAAACCCTGTCTATGTCCAGGGTCATTTTGCAATGGTTGAGGATGTAATCGGTCTTCACCACACACTGACCAGCTCTCTAATGCTTGCACTAGAGGACGATCTCAGGCTTTTAGAGAAAGTGTCGTAGATCATAAATTGCCGAAGGTGTTGGCCGGCTCTCTGGACGCATGATAGAACGTGAACTGTTGTCGCAAGTCGCTCACGTCATCATCCGATGACTTTGTAATGCTAAATATAACACAACTTAAAGCCGATGCGAAGGCTCTCGTTGTCGTAACGTGTGTCCAGCGCGGAAGAATTGATGCCCAACATTCACCCTTGCTTCTCTCCCAAGCCGCGTAATAGTCGCTTGCAGGCACGCCTTACCAAGACCACGGCGAGCCTTAAATAATTAAGCTAATAAACGCGTCGCCAATATTGTTTTGTCTGTTGCAATCACCCAGTTGTCCGGATAGCCAGTTTTAGAACATAGTCCGCGCCAGCAAATCGTCAAACGGTCGGCACCTGGTGGTAGTGTAACAACGTATCCCTTGGGGGGGGGGGGGGGGTGACTAGGTCCCTAACTAGTCATGGTTGTCATCTACCGGGGTGTCGCCGGTTCGATCCCTGTTGTTGATCGAATTTATCTGGGCTCATTGAGAATAGATGATAAACTGTACCGCTGAGAGTCAGCGGCCATGCTGCCACAAGGACTGTTGGGAAAACCCTAGATATCTTAACATGTCCGGCCCGCGGTGCCCTTGATGATATAGCTTAAGTTAAGTTCCTAGCCCGTAGGAGGGGACGAAGGATAGTCTAGGTCCCTAAGCAGCCTAGCAGAAGATATAAGAGGCGAGACGTAACATAAAACAGACAAATTTGAAACACCCAATTAGTCTGTACAGTCGGGCCGCGCACGAGCGCGTATCAATTGAGCCTGGGATTTGTCTGCGCTTCTGCGTGACGTAAGGACGACTCGAGAGCTTATAGGAAACCCAATATTGCTAAAAGAAACACGTCAATAGCGGCCTCAACCTCATACCGATTGGGAGCGAGCGAGAATTGCAAATGCAGAAACTTGCCCTCGCGCAAATCACCCGTGTTAGCACTAATTTTGATGCCTAGGTATTTGAGAAAGATACTTGTGCTCTTGCTGATCGGGCCCATTGTTTCCATGGCGACGCGTACGAAGCGGTAGATTCTCTCCAAGTTAGAGCATGTTTAGCAACCCACCCTGACTTGATTATTAATATGATTATTATTATTATTATTATTATTATTATTATTATTATTATTATTATTAGCATACAGTTATGAGGTTCAAACGTGTCGCGGCCGACCTCAAGAAATGCTCACAGAAATTCGTGAAAATTACCCCTAAATCTAAATGATGATTTTGTCATTTTCTTCACGAGTTTGTGATTGCAGCGGTAGTCAATTGGGGAGCTCGCCCATGACAAACGTATAAGGTGGAGACGATTGAAAGCGTTTGTACTCTGAAGCGGCTATCGAGACGGTCACAGTCAAACGCAGTGTGACTAATGTCTGATGTGCCAGTTAGCCGATTGGTGCTACGACACGGCTGCACGGCCCGATCTGAAGGCAGTGATGGCGAAGTGCAGTAGGAAAGAATTTTCCATATATGGCACTATCAACCAGATGCCGAATATTGTGCTGCCTTGTGGTGCAGTAGACCTGCAAAGCAAGAATTAAATCTTGCCTCTTGTTCGTCCTTCGATGCCTGTCGCGTCGACACCACCCAAACGTCGAAAAAAAAGCTTTTGTCAGAAACATCCTGACAGCGGCCACGTCCACAACAACGGCGACAAAAAACCGCACTTATAACAAAGACAACATGAACAATGGACCGCCGTAGCAACAAGATCAGCAGACTCAACGGCAACAGCAAGCCGAGGCGTACTTGCAGAAGCTGTAGGGTGTTAGGATAACAACGCTGTTCAGCGAAATAAGAATAAATCATTAAACTTTTGTAAACTAACGGCTTTTTCGCTGCGGCAAGTTTCCGTTTTCCAGTAAGAGCCAGAGTGCTGTTAGCGCCCAGCAAACTCTGGTGTCCAGCGAACTGTAACGGCGGTGGTTTTGGCAGCTATTACACGTACGGGTTCGATAAGGCACGTGTGCACCACAAAAAACGGATCAGGAAAATGTTGCCTGCACAAATTCTGACGATCATTTACGAAGCACGTTAGACGCACCGAAAAAAAAGCCACTAGATGGAAACCTCGAGATCTTACCTCTAGTGAAAAAAGAAAGCCCTTTGTCGAGACAAGGGGCCGGCCTTCACTCCTTTCGAGACTCGTCACAGCTTAAGGTACATTTTAAGAACCATCTAGTTACGTCAGCTGCAATGCAAATTATTTGAATTGGGTCTAGAAACTCTACAAATTGTATCTATAAACATCATAAATCCGCCTCACGGGATTAAGGTCATGGTTCAGACGAAATGCTTAAAATAACTTAAAGAGGTTCTTCGAAAGCACGCAGGATACGAGGATACAAGCATCTGAGCGGAGAGGAGGCAAGGGCGTAACGCTTTTACTACCTCCTGGCCCAATATGTGTGAGTGACGACAACATCGGGGCGTCTCCAGCTCCCTCCTGTGAAGCTGGAAAGCATCAGAAGCCAGCCAAAATTTGAATGGCTCAACCAGCATGTGCACGAGCTGTCTACAAGGTTCCTAGTTTCAGCCGCCCTAGCAGTAGTTTAAATACAGCTACTATTACAGCTACTATTAGACCGTCGAGCCCGGTGGCGTAGTGGATTAAGTCTCCGCCTCGCAACCGGAGAAAACACATAGGTGCGCGGGTTCGAACCCCACCGCTGCACATTTGTATTTATGGGGGTCCGTCTATGAAGCAGTGTGAAAAACAATTCCGTGGACGTTAATCTTGGCTGAGGGTCAGCCCGAAAACTTTACTATTACAGCTACAGCTAAGTATGTAACTAACTGTAGAATATACAAGATGTGGCATTTAAAATAATGTATTTTACGAGAAAACACATTTATGCACAGATAACAGCATTCCGTTTTCTGTACGTTAGCGCCCAACACCATTCGCAGTTTTTTGAAGTTTTATGTTTTATGGTCACCTTGGTTTTTTATCACACAATTCATTGCTAGTAAAGTTGTCGGGCTGACCCTTAGCCAAGATTAACGTCCACGAAACTGTTTTTTTACATTGCTTCATAGACGGACCCCCATAAACACAAATGTGCAACGGTGGGGCTCGAACCCGCGCCACCTATGTGTCTCCTTCCGGTTGTAAGGCGGCGACTTAATCCACCACGCCACCGGGCTCGACTTCTAACCATTACTACTATTACTGGTAATTATGGTGATGCGTCCGGAGGTTGGTGGCCGGTGACTAAGTCAGAAGAGCAAGACGTTTTTTGATTGCGTCCCTAATGGGACGCAGAGCACTGAGCAGCAGTCGATGTTGTTGGTGATGTTATGGTATTGATGATGCAAATGTTTTTGTTTTGTTGTTGTTGTTGCCGTTGTTATTGTTGTGTTATTGTTATGTTGTTGTCGAAAGCTTCGCTAGTCATCAGTAACAGCCGGCCGCTGAAGTAGCAGCCGATAGTAGTGACAATATCGTCGTGCCCGAACACACAACGATGACGGCAACGTGCAGCAGGACGACAACAACATACGGCGTACTAAAAGCGGCAACAACAACAGAATAACAACAACAAAAACAACACACCGAAGGCCGGGCACAGCAGCGTCGTCTGTCCTCAACGGCACACTATGCTTTTGGGGGCGCATCGGTAGTCCGGTGGTCCGTCCGCAATTGGTGGCGTCCTTTGTGGCTCGCGTGCGAATATTTAATATAACGTCTTTCGCGCTTGCCGGCGCCGCCGCCGCCACTGTTCTATTCGCAGACGTTGCCCCGGGCCTTCTGGCAGCGGCCGTTGTCTTCACGCCTCCCTGTTTCGCTTTTCCCCCATGCCAACCTTCGCCACCAATATACAGGCCTAACCTCTATTCTCCTTTGCTCCTTCCACCGTCTCGTCTCTTCTTATGTTCCTCTATGCGCTTGCTATTCCTATCTCTTTTGTCGCACATAGATATATATATATATATATATATATATATATATATATATATATATATATATATATATACGTTCTCGCTCGACGATGCCTCCCTCAGCCTTCTTT
>QVRM01002948.1:0-37667 GCA_003439945.1 Dermanyssus gallinae | reverse complement strand
AGTCATTCTGATGGATATCTAAAAAGAGAGCTAAAACGTACACATGTACTCTGTGCTTTTGTCCAATTTGCGTTTCTTCTATGAACGTCGAAAACTATTATTTCGTGTTCTGTATTGAAAGCCACTAAAACCATTGACCATCATCTAAAAAAACCTCCTCTCATTTATGCCAGATCATGCTGACGCATCGGGACGCCTCGGGTTATCACATAAATCATTTTTTGTAACATCATTTAGTCTACTGTGGATTCATATTTGCCTTTATATAACAACTGATATTAACTGCATGCATAAAACTAATATCTATAAAGACAGTCAGGTAATATACATGATGATTAACAAACATATTTTAATTTAAAGCAATTAGTTGTTAGTTGCACATATGCTTTATTAATAATTGACTGGTTCATACATTGGTTACAGGTAATACTGTTCCACGGCGTTTACACTTGCACTCAGGGGACACTTCGCACACTTCTCACGCCTGCTTAATTTTGTATGGAAACCATGGACTGCAAAATCGGTTATCAGGTATGGTTTCTCTAGTGTGGGCGTTTGGTCTTGTCTCGTAGAACAGCGCGTCTATTTCAGCCATTTTTTATCTCATTCAAAGAGATGTTTTTTGGGCAGACCTATCTTTGAGAGTGTGTTGTGTGTTCGCCAAAGGTCCGCTAGAAGAGGCGTAGAAGCTCACAAATACTTTAGCCAATTGCAGCTAATACGACGCAACACCAACACTTTCGTTAAGAAGTTAGCTTTAACGCACTTAGGGGGTCTGATATTATTCTGAATTAGTTAAAGTCTGTATTCCACAGAAGGCTGTTGGCGCTGTCTTCAGACAATTTCACGTAGGATTCGTAGGATGTTTAGGGCCATCCCCACAAGGCAGCTTATCAAAGGTAGCTCCTATTGTTTCTCAACTAACTCAACGAAGTGAATTGGGGTTTCCATGTATTAAATTAAAGCATAGTTATTTGCGTAATTTATAATGAGAGCATAGTCAGGTGAGGAGTTTTTTTGTCGAAGTACTGCCGTACAATTCTGGTGGGCCGTGGGGAAGATATATTTTAATGGGCTTACCGAGTCCTAGATTTGTCACTGCTAGCTGCCGTTGACGATATATATATATATATATATATATATATACACGCTCTCTGACTGCGCCACTGTCGTAGGGACTAGGCACCATCTAGAGTTGCTGTGTCATCCTGAACAGACAGGAAATGTCTGGTAGAGTCAATGATTATATATATGCTGGCTAGATCTATATTATCCGGGTATATATATATATATATATATATATATATATATATGTGTGTGTGTTTGATTGATTTGACATGTTTCCAATATATTGATTGGCTTATTTGCTTGATAAGTGTGTGTACGCATATCACCCTTTTATATCAGGGCCGCAATAACGCTGGAGCGATTAATTATCTATAATATACTCCCCCGGTTTTTCCCTTATGTGTTACGGGATAGCCGTTGCTTCGTAGGCTCTATCTGTGCATTTTCTACATCCTTGCGTAATCCTAGCGCCTCCCCTAATTCTAGATGCCTAGTCTCTCCCAATCGTTTGCACTCCCTAACCAGATGATACCATTTCCTCTCTATTGCCGCAAATCAGACAAACCGTTGTTTCTAATTCCTTGCAGCAGTTTCACTGCAAACGTACCTGCTCTCGCATTCGTTAACAGTTCGCTGCCTCTTGTATTATCGTATAACCATGCTACTCCACCTCTTCCCGATTGCATATTCCTGTAAACTTCCTTTAAATTAGTTTTATACATAAGTTGTCCGCTACTACTGTGTGTATGCTGCCGTTACCCTTGTTTTAATTTGCCCACTGGACATAGCAGTGTCTGTTCATTGTTTACTAAGCAATATTTTGTGTTCGCCTGTTGTTATTTTAATGTCAGGGACGTCATGAACATAAAATGAAGCCTTGTACGCACGTGAATGTAATGAACCCGACGCTTTGGAGGAAAGGGTACGTTCTATTAGAATTGCAATGATTTGTTAGGTATTCTATTAAGATCGTTTATGCCGTATACAAAGGCAAGTATAGGTACTTGATGCAGTTAGCTAACTTGAGTACACACAATAATAACTATCGTTTTCGTTAATCGTAACATAATAGGTCACGTATGACAGCAGATGTATTGTCGTCTTATTCCAGCAAATTTCGCCGGAAACAGTCACCTAGCGTCTATCCGATATGGAAGTAGACTGCAGCCTGCCCTATAGTGTAATCGTGCGTTGCTGCTCGAAATAATCAAGGAGAAGGATTCGCCTTGCCGATCAAGTTCAAGCGTTTGTCTTGCCGATCAAGTTCAAACGCTTGTCTTGCCAGTCAAGTTCAAACGCGTGTCTTGCCAGTCAAGTTCAAGCGTTCTAAAGCTTTGCTATAAATTTAAATCACTGTTTGTATACTGCCAACGAAATAAACGAAGTGGCCAAACTTTAAAATTACTGCTCAGCAAAACCGTGCATGAATGTATTACCCTTTAATAAACGATGTTTGTTATTATAAAACTACAGACTTCTTTCTTTAATACTATATATGTATATATATATATATATATATATATTATATATGCTAAGTGCTAAGGTTAGTTCAAGCAAACGACATTTCTGACACATTCGAGCTAAGTTCAGAGTTGATAGTTGTAAGAAAGACTACGCTAAAACTAGAGGCCCCCTCTAATTGTGAAGAATATTAGTTGCATTTATATGACCTGGTGATGGGAGGGATGACAGGAGGTACAACGGAAATACTAAGGCCTTTGTGGTCATCAAGCTACCGCCGGTATATAAGTAATTAGTTAACTATTTTAGTGCACAGCTTAGCTACAAGCATTTTTCCTTCCTGTATAAAAAAAAGTGTTTCCTGTGGGTTTTGAAGTATAATGTGTGCGCCAATAATCTCACGCCTATCAGAAGACTAAGGACCAACACTGCAACATGTTTTAATGTAATTGAGCCTGGTTTATGTGAAAAACAGTTAAACAATTGGTATCCCGTCGAAAACGGCAGACAATATATTTTCAGGCGTATTTTAAATGTGTTGCCTATTGCCTAATTGCGAGGATGTCTTTCCTTTCATAGCCGCACTCCATCTTTCCTTGGCTATTTCGTCAACTTTCTTGTTCACATCCTTGGTTATCTGCTTAGTTGCCATCACCTCGTGTTCTTTAACGGCCATCGTATTGCACTTAAATTCGCGTTCAAGAAACGGTAATTGTATTTTTCAATTGATTATACTTCTCTCAGTCAGTTTTGCTGTGAGCAATTTGGCTGCCCAGCTTTAATCTTCGATATATGCAGTTATATTTTTCAGCCGGTTTTCATACGATATATTCCTTGAGCTTACCTTGTCCAGAAGCTGGAGACCTCGCACTTACCTGTTTAAAAACTGTGCTGCGCTAAAGTGACTACATTATATTGCATGCCAGTCGACTGCCCGCTGTATTGTGTCAAGACTGTTTACCATGCGAGCGTTATAAGTATCTGTAGACGTCTTTATATTCAATTTCCTTCTCCCGTAACTTTAGCGGCATCTTTCTGATATCTCCGGAACATATTACGTTGAACTCATGTCCAATCTTTTCCGCCGTTTCTCCGCATATGGTTAACATTTTTTGCATTTGGTCAACACTTTCCGCTAAAATCACCATGTCGTTTGCAAACAACATCACACAAGGTCGGATAGATAGAATTCCATGATCTCTACTGTATACTAGATTAAAACCCAGATACTATTCATACACCGTGACACCGAGGAAGGGCATCCTTTCCAAAGTCCTTTCTTGATTCGATCCTTGCAAAGATGTAACTCTTATCATATATTTCTTTAATTATATTGACCCATTTCTGTATGTTTTTTAATAGAGGTAATCTGTAAGCCCGCAGCATGCGGGCTGCACAGCAAGCGTATCTGATTCAAAAGTTATTCTACAACAAAAGATAAATAAAACTTATATATATATATATATATATATATATTTTTTTTTTTTTTTTTTTTTTTTTATGGGACCGTCTTCTTCGGACGGCAAATTTATTTAAGTTCAATAACACTTTAATTAAGCTTGAAATTTCCATTATTACATAAATTCAAACAATTATAACTATTCAGGTAATTTTGCAGAAAAGGCTATCGCCCGTGTCTGCCCGCTCTTGTGAGTGTGTCAACATCCTTCATATGGCATAACGGTGTTAAGTAATTTTTTTTTAAATTTATGTTTTAAGTGTGTTGAAAGACTCATCTAAATACACATGATTTTAATACATCCGGCGAAATTAAACAAATCTGTTGTTTAAGTTTGGTTTTGCATTTATTTGTAGATAGTTCTAGTACACATCTAAACAGATGAGGCAATCTGGCATTTATGTTTACCAGGCGATAACTGAGCATTGAATAATTTGTCACAAGTCTTGTATATGGGTGTGTTACAACATTGTTTACAGCACTTCTGGTAGGATAAGCATTATTAAAAGTAGCTCCAAGCGGGGTACGGTTCTGCTATAGTGTGTCAGAATGCTATATATGTATATTCCATAAAAATGCAATATATTTTTATCTCTGCATATGTCCTCAGTGGTTGTCCTATATGCCAATCCAAATACATTTCGTATGCATCTTTTCTGGAGAGTTACTATTGGTTCGACATTTGACTTAAATGAAGCACCATATAACAAAACACCATATTTTAGGTGTGAAAAAATAAATGCATAATACACGTTGTTCTTAAATTCAAGGGAGGCAATATGTCGTAACTTATGCAAAAGTAAAGCACCTGTCCTAAGTTTGTTTATCATATTTTTAATATGAACTTTCCATTTGATGTTATTCTGGAACGTCAGACCAAGGTATTTATAGTCGTGTACCTTACCTATTATCGGACAATTGCAGTTTGCCTCAAGAACTAAGCTCGAGCCGGCAACAGAGTCGAAGCACAACCTGGTATCATTACATCCGTTTGATATGATATGACGTTTATTCATTCTTAATTGTAGTTTCTCATTTGTGTTACAACTTCATATAGCCACAGGCTAGTGCGAAGCATATGTACAAGTTACAGTAAGATTTTATACATTATCATCGTAGTATCTCGTGTTATTGCAATTATTTATCTATAGATTGTGTACATGATTACATAAATATGGTTTAATCAGACGCAAGTAAGGTAAGATAGTGCGTTCTAGCAGTGTTTTTGAATTGACTAAGCGATATTAGTGTCCTAATATCACTAGGTAACTTGTTCCACAAGGTAACACCTGAATTACATAGTGCAAACCTTGATTGCGTACTTGTGGCCGGGGAGACAATAAGCAAGTGAGATGCCGAGCCTCGGGTGTTTTGGGTCCTTGCAGATTCGATAAGGCCAACCAGGTTGGGATGATGGCCAAGAAGAATACGCTTTATTTCGACAACTATGGTAAATTTAATAAGATGTGGTAACGGGAGCACCGAGAGTTCCTTATATTGTTCTATCGTTATTGAGACGCGATGTGGGAGGCCTAAGACAAGACGATATGTTCTTTTCTGAAGCAAATGAAGCGGAGTTATATTAGATGCATAAGAACGTCAGATGTTCGTCAAGAACAATGCCCAGGAACTTCGCTTCAACTAGTATATTAAGCCTGCGGTCGCATGCAAAAGCTTCAGGATTGATTGTCGATTGGCCTCTTGGAGTTTTAAATTGAACAATTCCTGTTTTTGACCAATTAATATAAAGGCCGTTATTTCTGAACCATAGAGATAGCCTTTCAATATCCTCACGAATCATTGTTTCAACTTGTTGGGGAGAGTCGCCCACGAATAGAGCCGTTGTGTCGTCAGCAAACAAGGTTAGTTTTGCGTGGTTAGGAATACTAAAAATATCGGTAACAAAAATATTAAATAATAGCGGACCACTGATACTCCCTTGAGCCACTCCAATCGATATATTTTCTATATGAGAAGAAGATTGTCCAATTGTGACAACTTGGCGTCTTTCACAGATGAATGAGCGCATCCACTTTATAAAATTTTCACTAGCCTTATAAGTAGAGAGTTTTTTTAAAAGAATGTCTAAGTCAACTGTATCAAACGCCTTTATAAGGTCAATAAATACCGCTGCTACAGTCTTTTCTGATTTTAAGTGTTTCCGTATGTCATCGACAAAGTCCATGACAGGCACAACCGTCGACATCTTAGGTCGAAAACCGAACTGCCTACAATGTAGGACGTTGTGTCCTTCGATAAAATCTGTAAACTGTTCAAAAATGCATTTTTCAAAGACCTTCGATATTGGCGCGGAAATGCTGATAGGTCTATAGTTGTCTCGGGACAGGCGATCCCCGCCTTTGAACAATGGAACCACACGGTATAGCTTTAGGACATTGGGGTATACTCCTGTTCTGATGGAAAGATTGATAATATACTCAAGAGGCGATGCGAGTGCGTCCGCAGCCCTTCGAAGAACCAGTGATGGAATCTGTTCGGGGGCGGTGGAGCATATTTTAACATTTTGTAAAAGGTGGTGAATTCTGTGAACGTTGACTGGCTGCAGAGAGAATTGTTCGGCAGGCGTCGAGAAGTTATCCGGAATGGCATAGCTCGATGAGCACTCGTTGTAACGGGTCACACATGTTGCGTAGTAGTGGTTGAATATGTAAGCTAGCGAAGTTTCATCGGTGACAAGTTTCCCGGTTACAAGAAGTTTGGTACATTTTTTATCCTGAACACCTCCAAGTACAGGTTGGATCGCCTCCCAAGGACCCCTCCGGTTATTAATTCTGTCTGTAACTATGTTGCAGTTCGCTTCCATTCTACATTTGCGTGAGAATCTTGTCACCCTGTTCCTGAGTATACGATAAGTTTTGCATTTGCCGTTGTGTGTGGGGTCAGCTCTGTGTATTGCGTACGCCTGTTCTTTCTCTTTAATAAGGGCATATAATTCCGGTGTCACCCAATTTTTTCGAATTACGTTTCTCGACTTAGTATTCTTGACTTCAGTACTATTACGCTTCACCGCCGACATTACTCTTACTCTAAACAATTCAAATGCCTCGTTGACGTCATGCAGTCCGTATAGGTCGTCCCACATAGACGATGACAGTTCGGCGAATATTTGATCATAGTTGAGTTTAAATTGTGGGCACTCGTTGGCGGCCGACGGCTTAGATTTTAGACAAATAAATGTGGTAAAGTGGTCAGAAAAAGTGGTCGTAAGAACGCCGGAGGCGATAGTTGTCTTGGGTGAAACATTGCAGTAAATATGATCTATGCATGTTTCGGTGATACGTTGGCCGTGAGTAGTGTGCACACAAGCCACTCTAGTCAGCAAACCAATAATCTCTCGAAAGTCATACGAGTGTAGTAACTCATACAGATCAGTTGCATGTGAGCCCTTATCTAACAAGTCAATATTCGCATCACCGAGACATATTGTGTTTAGGCTATTCATTTTTGACAGTAATTCTTCTAGTGCACACAAGAAATCCAAGGGCCTCCCCGACGGTTGCCTATAAAATGCTCCCACAACTGTACTCTGACCATCGGCAAACACCTCAACAAAAATACTTTCGCATCGAGCGTCTGCCGGAAGGAGTAGTTTGAGATCGTTCCGCTCGCGTACCACATAATCATGTCTAATAAACAGTGCCACACCTCCACCCGGCTCATTACGGCAATCAACAAATTGGTTACAATTATTAATCTAAAAAGCGGCTGCCTCCTGTCGCGAGATACGAGTTTCCGACAAAGCGATAAATGACGGAGGGTAAGGAAGCAAATGTAACATCGTTTCAATGTCGTGTATATGAGACTTGGCACCATTAATATTGCAGTGTATTCCGTAAAAAGAGTCAGGTTCTATTTTAAGTTCTGTGACATTAATTGTTTGACTAGCTGTCATATAGTAATAATATGGTGACGACTATTTGCGACCGACAAGGGCATCGATATCGGTGTCGGTTGTCACGTCCCGCCAGGGAGCGTTGCTGTTGAGACGGATTTGTACGCGGCAGTCTGACGTTCGGACGTCAGAAATTTTCCTGTTGGCTTTGAGGCGACGGAGGCGGTAATGCAGGCTCGCGTTGGCGGGTGTCAGATGGTCATTGGCGTAGATGTTGTTGTTGCTTCCCTGGCAGCCGGCTAGAATGCTCGACTTCGGCTTCACTTCCCGGCATCTTCGTTGCACCTCAAGTTTCCTCCACCGACAGACAAACCGCACCAGCAGCTGGGAGCGGTCGGTGATGTTTTTCCCGTTGATCGTACGAGTTCTGGGGCAGCGGTGGGCGACGTCGATGTCGCGTTCATCAAGTTCCACATTTAGTTGCTGGCAAAGTTCAATAACCGTCGCGCGCACTTCCTCGTCCGTTTCCTTTTCTTTCGCGGGAATCCCATTAAATACCACATCAGATCGACGGTCGTACTTGTCCTTAAACGCATGTCCGGCCGATGCCGACTCCGCTAGCGCCTTTGCGCCAGTCGACATCTCCTTAATTGTGTTAACGGTCGAATGAATCTCTTGCACAGCGACTACAGCCTCCTCCACTGAATGCATATAATATTCCATAGAGGTGTCTGTAGTGTTCATTCTTTGCTTTAGGTCGTGGACTTCTGCCTCAAGTCGGTCAACTTTACCGGTGAGAAGCAAGCATTCGTTAATTTTTGTCTCCAACCGCTCCATCTGAGCTGGCATGCTGGTGAGAAGAGATAGCTTTGATTTGAGAGACGTCAGCAGGGCGCTCACATCAGCCGTAGAATCTTTGCGCGCTGACATCTGTTCCGATGCCGCCGATAGTGAATGGCCCGCCAAACCTCTCGTGTTGATATCTGATGACTCGATGGTTTGGGCGGCTTGGTGGTTTTGGCTCGGGCTGATAGAGCCGTTATCTCTTTCGCTAATGTCGTTGGGGTCTGCACTGTTTTCGCTGGAGGCGGCCGTATTATTAGTAGTTAGATTATGTGAGTTCTTTGTGTGACTTCCTGTAGCAACGCGGTTAACTTTACAGCTTGGGCAGCACCATTTAAATAATGGATCATCAGATTTCCTTTTGTTGATCACTGTCATAATAACATCTACACATCATATTATAAATGCATACTATAACGATCTATGAACACATATTATAACTACTATAATTAAATACACCACATCAAGAACCAAAGCAAGGTCATTAACCTTCGACGGTACAGTATTGCAGCTGTGCTACGCCAGACTTTTGACTCTATCTCTATTGCTGCACGCCTTAAAAGCGTGCAGGCTGCATCGCTGCAAAGGACGCCTCTCAATCTTAATCAAATAAGCTTGGAGGGTCCCACCACCTTGTCTGTTTTAGGTGGTAGGTACTTCTCCACTTCTTCCCCCCCCTGAAGTCAGGGTCTCCGACTCCGATAAACGTGTACTCCCTGGAGTCTGACTCTTGTAGCGTTACGCCTGGTTCTTTTAGCTTCCGCTATTATAGTTTTTTAATCTTATTTCACACGCGGTTCTGTGTGTTAAGCCGATATTTCTCAGCAACTGCTCCTTCTCTATAAAGCGCTGAAGCGTTTTTTGGTAGAAAAAAGCAAGCCCTTCAAGTCTTCATAGCAACGTGAACAATAATCACTCACGTTATAGCGATAGTAATGAGAATTATTAGCTTTTAGGGTAGCGGCAAGGGCATTCCATATTTCGAGATTGGTGGCTTCCAGAACCGAAGCCTAGAAGACCTCCTCAGATTCACCAGATAAAGATAAAAAGGAAATATCACACGAACTCTTCCATCACGTAGCGTACCGTGAGCCCACTTACCTTCTATTTGACGAAAGTGCTACCCCATTTATAAGAGGGATTCAACAGGGGGACCTTTTGGGGCCTGGTTGTTTTGTCTTTGAGCCAAAGACTCACTCAGACTCTGCTGTAAAAGTGTGGTACCTAAGCGTCTGCCTTCTTGCAGGGGACCTAAGAGTGGTAGTTGAAGGTCTAAAATGTGCCCTGGACTTTCGCAAAGTGACCAGCTTAAAGCTGAACTCTTGCAAATTCGAAGTAGAAATTCATACCTAGGCCCATCCCTACCTCGGGCGATGCCATAATTAACGACATCTGGAGAGCTCTCCCGGGTTGCCGCATCGTAGCTCCAGATTCTTGACTCCCTATTATTACAGGATGGGCGGTAAAAATGCCATAGGGAAAAACTGCCGGCTACTACCAAGCGTTTGTTTCCACCAAATGGCTAAAACAGCTTTTATTAGAGCATGTCTAAGCCAGCTTTTACGAGTTGTTAAATAATATATGTGAGCCAAGCCGCTACATAGGGAAAGGAACTAAACCAGGTTTGGCAAGCCCAGAGAGGAGCTAGCGGCGACTCAAAATACCCATGAACTAACAAAGGAACAAATAGAGAAAAGCCGTTATTCGACATGAAAACGTGTATAATATCATATATAGAGCGAGCCCTACGGGATCATTATCAGCGATCAGGGATATCAAGGGGGGTAATCAAAATTCACTCCAAAAATCGAGAAAAGAAACAAGGCCAAAAATTGGTGCCAGCTTAGAAAACAACACCATAAGGAAGAAGGCAATTTATGCATGGGAAACACCAGTTTCTAAAAAGTGCCGGTAAGATAACGCATTTAAATATCTGTACGGTCCTGAAAACTGCAGCAAAGTAAGTAATAAATAACAGCCGTGTGCATGCCGGACTGGTCAGTATGGGGCTCTACGGATGTGGTAATGTTTCGGATCGAGTCGGGTAAGAGCAACCAGCTGAGAAATACGTTAGTGATAGAACTAGTTTGTGAACATTATTCTTTCGCGTGCTTCCGCGTCGGCTAGTTCGCACTCGGTTACCGTGCCATCTCTCTCTATTTATTGTAGAAATAGCGGTCAAATATTCATCAGTATTGGCACATATGCCAATGCTGATGAACAATCCCGTATTATTAGCTATGTTTAACGAATGTGTAATAAATTATCAAGTCTACATCTATTTACCGAAGTGTAAAAATATTCAAAACTGGTAAATACAATACCGTTATGCTAAAAGGTTAAAGTTAAAGTGTAGAGATGTCCAACGCGTGTACATACTCGCACATATAGCTAACAATTTATATTGCTTTATCAAGCGTATCACTCGTGTTACTTTTGGAATACGGCCAACCTTTGTGTAAAGTTACAAAATATGCACGAACGAGACATTTTTTTTGGGAAATAGATAAGAACATATAAGGGAGTTGTATACTATGCCATGCCACCGCGGACAATGGGAAGACTAAATATAATAGCTTTATTAACCGATGGTTGGTGTACAGTATTGCGCGCACAGAAAACGCACACATTTACATATACGTATATTCATCACGGTTCTAAAAGTCGAACCAACGGAACTGCTCTATCGCATTGTTGAAGGTGATATAAGTCACACTATCCCCCGCAAATCGTGCAATTAGGTGTCTACTCTCATAGTTGTAGCGCTTCCACGAACTGCACGTCATTGCCTGGGTTTCATAAAAGAGAGGGTCATTATGTATTATGTATAATATTATGTAATGTGTATGTGTATTTTTTGTAAATCCTTAACAAATAGCGGAGTCGGCTCTGCGGTGGACTCTTAGCGCCTTCTTTAGAAAGCGGCCTTGATTTGGTCTAGCGCCTTAACGTTCAACTTCGATAGATACGGCCATATCTCCTGTATACCGTAAGAATCAGTAGGCGCAATTTTCAGGTTAAAGAGATGAACGGCACCGTCCATTATTAGTCTATAAGGGTCTCGGATACTACGAAAGGACTGTAGTCCATTCAGAGTTCGTTTATCAATGTGCCTCGAGAAGTTCGTACCTCGAGACGAGAACATGACCCTAGGTAGGAGAAGTACGATCCAAGTTCTATCGATTTTGAACCATTCGTCGATTCCAGCCAATTTCCCCCCACGTCTAAACTGCATTGTCTTTGTTTTATTTATATTCATTTCCAACTGGTTTTGGTGAACGTAATGCTGCAAGGTCGCAAGGGATTGTTGCAAATGGAATCGGCTGCGAGAATATGGCACCAAGTCGTCTGCATACATAAGGACGTCTACCTGCGAGTGCCGACTCCGTATCTCTTCAGGAAAGTTGCTCACCAGCACCCTAAACAGCAGGGGCTGAGATTTTTACCTTGGGCAACACCAGTGGTCTGTAAGATCGGCATGTGTTTAGCGGCTCCGTCCTCTATAATAACTTGTCCTTCCTGTAAAATGCTTTTAATGATTTCCAATATATTCAATTCCCGCAAAAAGCCAGCTGGTCAAGTATAATCGTTCATGCGGTCGTATCAAAGGCCGCTTTAAAATCTACATTACAAGTACAGTCTGTGATACAAACTACGCTAGTATCACAGGTGAATCGATAAAGCAACATTCGTTTATCGTGTCGCATAGGTATTGAATACGGCCGTTCTTCAGGACATCGGTTGCCTGCTGTTCTTCCTTAGCCACTATCTGATAGATAACTGCCAATTTTGTACTGTCTTTCTTGACGTATTAACGTTTTGTTTCAATGATCCGCCTTGCTGTTTACAAACGTTTATCTTACCGTAAATTATTCGCCATTGTTCGAAAGTCATTTTGTACTGTCTTTCTTGACGTACTGGGGTTTTGTTCCCAATTATCCGCCTTGCTGTTTACAAACGTATATCTTATCGTAAATTATTCGCCATTGTTCGAAAGTCTCTTAGCAAGTGCCTTTTGCAGATAGTATTAAATTTTCAAGAGAAAGAGCTCAGGACCCGATCAGGTCTGCTATGAGCATTGGATCCAGTCACTTCCTCTCTTGGCAGAAACTCTTTGTGATTTCTTCAACGAAATTATAAAGAGGGGGCGGATGCCTAAAGTCTGGCATGTCGCCAGGCTTTCTCTTCTATTCAAGGGTAGGCATGGTGATGACAAGCAGGATCCAAATCTCTATCGTGGAGTGGCGTCAGAACGCACATTGAAGAAGATTTTCTGTAAATTGGTTATTCGACGGATTGAACGGGTGGCTGAAGAGGCACTTCCACCGGAGCAATTCGGTTTTAGAAGAGGCCGAGGCACCCGTGATGCAATCCATGTTCTCCAGTCAGAAATCGAGCGAGCTGTGGCACAACCCAAAGGTCATCTGTATGCAGTCTTTATTGACTGCGTCAAGGCCTTTGACAAAGCCCCTCGCCATCTGCTGGTTGAAGCATTCCAACGAGCAGGAGTGGGTGGCCTTCTCCTGAGTGTAATAGCAAGTTTCTTTGAGGAGGACACCTTGTTGGTAGACGGTGAGCAGGGTGTATTAGAGATTAAGCAAAATGTGGGAACTCCGCAAGGAGACCCGCTAAGCTGCGTCTCGTTTACACTTCTCCTTGCTGACCTCGTCGGTTACGTCCGACAGGAGTACCAAAAAGCCGTAGTGGTAATGTATGCAGATGATATCGTGGTCGCTCATCGCGATTTAGGTGCCATCAAGCGCATTACCTCTATGATAGAGGCGTTCCTTGTCTCGAAGGGACTTGAGATAAACACCAGGAAGACCAAAGCCATGAAATTCAGGCGTGGAGGTCGATTGGCTGCCAGAGACGTTATACGTTGCTGCGGCCAACCATTGGAGTTTGTTAACTCCTTCCAGTATCTTGGCCTTCGGGTTCATTCTTCGGGAACGGCGTTCACAGCGCATGTAAACAAAACAGTACGGAAGGCACTTGTCTCTCTTTACGGGGAAGTAGGCAATGTCCGAAGACTGTCCGTTCTCTCAGCAGTGAGGCTCTTCATGCTTAAGATTGTTCCGGGGCTGATGTACGGTCTTGACAGGGTGTGGAACCACCTCACGAATCACCTGGCGAATTTTAACCAGCTTGAAAGGTGTTTTTCATTATACATGAAGCGAGTGCTCTGCTTGCCTATCCGAGCGAGGAGCCGCTTTGTGTATCTCATGTCAGGCTGCCCACCCGCTGCTGAAACAATCCGACTAAGGCTGAAGATGCCGCGTACAGTACCTTACGAATGTTTTATTTCGGAGTGGGAAGCTAAAGTCGAACAGGCCAGACGGGAGGTCGGTGGTTTGGACGTTTTCAATGCCTTGCACCTTTGGTCTGGTCCTGCATGTGACAATCGCCACGTATACACCAGGTACATAGTGCATGGTTATCACTACCTGGTATGTTCAAACGCAACCTTTCACGAGGAGTACGAGTTGTGCACCTGCCGGTTCTGCCTGCAGAGGTGTGCCAAGTACCATGCAGTGGAATGCACAGCGCTGGACCGAAAATCGCTGCACTACTTCTCTCGTCGGAAGCGTGAAGAAGATAGAGCTGCATGAAGAAACATTTTTGAAGTGTATATTGTAGTGTCCACCACCCCCATGGCTGGGCGGCGATCGTTACGAGTTCGCCATTATCTCGCTCAAACAACACACGTCTTCTGCCTGGCTCGCACCAACGACTACTAATTCATTTATTATCGTGCCTCCTTATATACTCACAGATTGCCCGCGCATTTAGTGACTTCCCGCGTCATCGCTACTGGTGTGGCGGCATCTTCTATTTGGCGCCCTGTATCTAGCTTGCTTCGGCATTGCCGCCAACCGACGCTGTCTATGCCCGCGTTGCTTAACTGACACTACTATCCTACATTCTCCCCCCCCTTCATAGGCTTGTTTTGAATTCTATCCTTTCATTACTCACGAACTCGCCTTAATGGATTGGTGCGCGTCTAACGCGCCGTGGACGCCCTTCACGGCACTGTCGTCTTCATGTGGCGCACCCGGCGGCGGCTGGCCTCCGTATACTGACCTAGTCGCCGGGCACGACCGCACGAACCTGCTCCCGACTGCCGTTCTTCTTCCGTCTGCGTGCCACTTCGTCCTTCGTCCACTCGCGCTCGCTCATCCTCATGTGCATACTCCGCCGCCTCCAGGCATTCGCCGTTGGTCCAACGATCCCAGCGTGGCCGCTCCTCCACGCCGATCGCCTGCACATTCTGCCCCATTCGTACACTTCCGGTCGAAATGGCCAAACTTGCCACACTTTCGGCTTCGTACTCGTGGCTTGTCCATCCGCACGCCTGGCATCCATCCGTTCCGTGTTCTCGCTCTGCCGCCAGCCTAGGTCCGCTTCGTTCCGCCGGCCCTTGTTCACCAACTCGTATCGTCCTGCAATCCATCCTGGGCTCCCTGACGCAGCTCTCCACGTGTAACGCGGCTGTCAGGGTATGTTCGACTGCTCCGTACTCGTGGCATTTCCATCCGTACACCTGGCATCCACCCGCTCCGGATTCTCGCTCTGCCGCCGGCCTTTGTCCGCTTCATTCCGCTGGCCATTCAGCTTTCCGCTACTCGTCACCTAACCGTATCGTCCGCAATCCACCTGGTTTTCGTGACGCACCCCTCCACGTGTATCGCGCCCGTCACAGCCTGCTCGACTATCAAGGCCTCCTTTGCACTCACCTGTGGCATTGTTGCCCCCAGAATGAGCTGGCTCCTCAGCACCAGGTCCCGAGCGTCAAGCTGGCATCCCACCACCAGTCACCGCAGTGCGGCTAGGTACTCACCGTTGTCGTCACCGGCCACGGCTGCCGACATCGTCGTCGGCAACGGCTGTTCCCTTGTGTTTCTTTAACATCTCCGTTGAACAGCTTCGTCACCATCCTTACGTAGTCACCTCGCCGTCTTCCTCCGGCTACGTGCCTGGTGCCATTTCCTCGACGGTGTTGTTGGCCGGTCCATAGATCGCAGAACCGGAGGTGGGGGTGGCAGACCTGTGTACATTGTTGCACTGCCTTTTCTTTCTTCCAGATCCTGTCGACTGCGCCAGTTGTAGTGTCCACCACCCCCATGGCTGGGCGGCGATCGTTACGAGTTCGCCATTATCTCGCTCAAACAACACACGTCTTCTGCCTGGCTCGCACCAACGACTACTAATTCATTTATTATCGTGCCTCCTTATTAAAGATTGCCCGCGCATTTAGTGACTTCCCGCGTCATCGCTACTGGTGTGGCGGCATCTTCTATTTGGCGCCCTGTATCTAGCTTGCTTCGGCATTGCCGCCAACCGACGCTGTCTATGCCCGCGTTGCTTAACTGACACTATTATCCTACATATATTATACTCAATTTGAGTAAAATAAACATAATTGTAAATAATTGTAAATTAAATCTTCAACCTTATAGGCTTTTTTAATAGGTAGCTTCTCTTATTAGCCTACTGTGCTAGACACACGTAAAGTCTGTTTTGGCAGTTGGCCAAACTGAGACGTTTTTAACTATTTGGTCGAGGCGTCTTATTAAATTGCTTTTGTCCTGCAGTTCTTTTTTGAGGTTATTTTTCATCCAATATTCTAGATTTTAGTACACCTTTCTGACCCATGTCCGCGATAGGCTTAGGCTGGCGCCTCATGAGTGACTAAAAGGCCCATATCAAGGCTTATACGGACATCGGCCTCTCTAATCGCGAAATTTCCCGTCGATTGGTGCGTTGTCCCCAACTAGTGAATAACTTTCTTAATTTAGGTAAAAATTACGCCGTAAAAAAAGCGTTCCGGGCGTCCAAATGCCATTTAAGAACGAAACAAGCTGCAATTCTGAAGAAAGCGCCGAACTCTGCGCCCCCGGCGAGGGAAATTGCGGCGACGGCCGACATGCAAACAAACGTGCGAAATGAGCGAAACTTTCTCACACATTGGCTCACGAGAAAAAAACACAAGAAAAAACAACGATTGACCGCTGACCGATGAAAGGTCGTCTTGACTTCGAGCACGATACGATGTCATGGACCACTGAGTGACACAGAATGCTCTTTTCGGATAAAAAAAAGCTGTAATAAACCGGATCTATTTAACTATTATTTGCAGGATTGTAGTGTCCACCACCCCCATGGCTGGGCGGCGACCTTTACAAGTTCGCCATTCTTTCGCTCAAACAACACACGTCCTCTGCTTGGCTCGCACCAACGTCTACTCCGTACTCGTGGCTTTTCCATCCGTACACCTGGCATCCACCCGCTCTGTGTTCTCGCTCTGCCGCCGGCCTTTGTTCGCTTCGTTCCGCCGGCCCTTCAGCTTTCCGCTCCTCGTCACCTACCCGTACCGTCCTGCGATCCACCTGGCTTCCGTGACGCACCTCTCCACGTGTAGCCCGGCCGTCACGGCCTGCTGGACTAGCAAGACCTCCTCGAAGAGAAGCTTTTCTCTCACCTGTGACGTTGTTGCCTCCAGAATGAGCTGGCTCCTCAACACCGGACCCCGAGCGTCGAGCTTGCACCCCACCACAAGTCACCGCAGTGCCGCTAGGTACTCACCGTTGTTGACACCGGCAACGGCTGCCGAATTCGTCGGACACTACAACGATGTCCGCAAGGAAGAACGAATTTTGTCAAAACGTCTCA
This sequence comes from Dermanyssus gallinae, assembly GCA_003439945.1. Taxonomy (NCBI): domain Eukaryota; kingdom Metazoa; phylum Arthropoda; class Arachnida; order Mesostigmata; family Dermanyssidae; genus Dermanyssus; species Dermanyssus gallinae. Next base: position 20,313 of record QVRM01002948.1, on the reverse strand, counting down.
GGTGGCGGTTTAGTGGTGATCTGGGCCGCTGTCGGGTATCATACAAAATCGTCGATTGTGTTTTTAGACGGTCGTGCTTATTCGACGGGCTATATGGATTTTCTAAAAGCGCAATCGGAGCATTTTAAGCTAATGGGAGGGCCAGGACTTCTTTTTCAACACGATAATGCCCCGATTCACACCGCCAGGCTGATCGGAAGCTGGTTCGACCAACGTCACATTGAGGTCCCACGCTGGCCTGCAGTACCACCTGATCTTAATATCATCCAGAATATATGGAGCTGGCTCGCACGATAAGTTTACACCGACGAAAAACAATTTTCGAGACTTGGGACGAGCTCTTGCAGGACGTCATCCAAAATTTGTTCAACACTATACCAAACCGCATTTCTGAGATTATCCGACTTAACGGGAGTTCACTGAGTATTAAGTATAGTTGCTGGGTGCCGTGAAATGAACCCAAACGCCGTTAGTCCGCTTAATTCACTCATTAAGACATGTATCTTGCTAGTAGCATTATACTTTTTTCGCGGTGTAGCTGTGCCAAATGTGAAAATCTCGTGGTTCAAAGTATTCCGAAACCCCAATTGTCGATGGAAGTCTCCGTTGTTACTCTGTAAGCATGTATCACCGTGATCTTTACACGATTGGTTATAATAAATGCGCGAAATGTGGCAAAAATGGGTGGCCCTATAATTTTTCAGGGACTGTATATACGTATAAATATTTTTCCGGGGATCGCACTCAGAGAGTACGACTAGTTTATTTAATGTTTCATTTGTTAATAGTCAAATATTAGTTGTTACTGTTACGGCATTTCTGGCAGTGTTCCTCCGGCGATGGAAGCGACCCCACTACGGCCACTTCATATAAATATTTGTTTTCTTGCAAAAAAAATGTACTCCGCATATTTGTGTATTCTTTTGTGATGACGTTTGCAAACCCAGAAGCATATAAAATGTCCAATTATAATATGTCTACAGCGCAGTCCTTTTAAATTAAATAGAGGAAACACTTTTCACCGTGGAATAACTCTGAGTCGGCTCCTAAAGCATCACCATTCCTGTTTACGCGCGTGTACCCACGCTTTATTATTTACTCCGTCGATCTCTATTATTATCGGTGTGCCGCATCATTCTTACGTCAAACGTGAGATTTCAAATTCGGCGCGCTCACCGAACGGGCACAAGTTTGTCGTTATACCCTCTCTCAGGCGACGGGAACCGCCCGCCATGACGACAAAAGGATGCCCAACGAACAGCATTTGTTTGGCGCGCCTGCCGGCACGTGGTTGTTCGATTCGTGTAGCTGTGTTTGTTGTGGAGGATAGTGCGTGTCTGCACTGTGCCGTTCTATTGACGTTAGTGTGATTGTATTACATGCAAATTTCGATATGTGTGTATACTGCAACCGCACATGATCTGGGATGACAGATCTCGGCAGCTAGCTTAGATCGCGGTAAGTGTACTCCGCAGGCAATTTTACTTTAATGGCATTATCAATATATATATATATATATATATATATATATAACAGTTGTTAATTAAGACGTCTTTAAAGGACGTTTTTTTTCATTCTAGGCTACCCTCCGTTCTCTACGGGCTCGGAATCAGTAGTTAATGAACATCAAGGCTTATATCTGCTCACACAGATTCATATGTAGGCTTGCAGAGTTATTGCTTGGTACGCGCATATTTTGCGTGTAGTAGGTTTGTTGTTTTGGAGCAATTATTGAAAATATTCGCTTTTTATGCGTATACAGTGTTTCAGGAAGAGATATTTCGAAAAAAGAACATATTGTTAGTCCTATTTCACTTGCTGTTGGCTTTGACAAACAATATCTCATTTAAAATGTATATATATATATATATATTATATTTTTTTCACGTGAGGAGAGAGGAAGTTGTGAATGCTTATAATAATTGTCCAATTTTATGAAGGTCGTTGGTGCTGAACTGTACTTTGGTGAAAGTTCTTTCGCACGATAGTCGCTGGAAACCTGATGCGATGCCTGGCGAAGACTCCAGTGGTATTCTCGAATTCCACGAGATGGGTCTTGACGAACGTATCGTCAAGGCATTAGCCAGGCTTGGCTGGAAACACCCGACATCTATTCAAGAACAGGCTATACCCTTCGCTCTTAAAGGTACCACCAAATAAGCTTTTGTTTACTGTTAATAAAGTTCCATGATACGATTGTTACTTCTTGCCTCGATAGAAATTTGGACAGCCACTAACAGATGTGGCGCATTAGTGGAAATAGCGCACCAGGGTCAGCCTATATATATGTATGTATAATGTTAAATTGTTTTTATATCATATGTTAGACATTTGACTGCGTAATTGTTCTTGACTCGCTTTATTATTTATTCGCTGTATACCGTTTATTCGAGAACTTAGGTAGTATGTGATGCAATAAACATGCTATATATATATATATATATATACAGTCAGATAGCATGGTATTACTCAGTAGCATATAGACGAAACTGCATCACACACTACCTAGGTTCTCGAATGAAGAGTATGCAACGGATAAACAATAAAGCGAGTCAAGAACAATTAAGCAGTCAGATGTATAACGTATGATATAAATACAAAATGACTATGGAGCACATACGTCCTCATAAAATAATACATCCAATGAGACTCCGTGTGATGACATAGTTTTAATCTTTATCAGGTATAATCAGATTAAAATCTAAACATTTGCAACTGTACAGAAGAATCCGCGACAATGAATCAATTCAAGATCTTTGAGTATGACAAGAAGTGTTTTAACTCGCACTTAAGTTTCATCAAGGACGTGCAGGGTCTTAGGCTGTTTTCTAATGAGTCCCAAACTGCGGCCAACCGACAGTATGGGCCCTGTGACTTTAGTTGTGGATATGACGTGAACAATGAGCGCGGCGAACTTTTTTTATATACTTCTCATGATAGCTATGTGTACGTTTTTGTAAGCAATTCAAAAACACCATTATGACGCCAGTCAAATACGTGAACTGGGTTAGCGAGACAATCAACATTACGACAACGGATTTACTTAAATCCCGAGGGGAGGCCGTATTGGTGGAATCTATCACTTATGTGAACATTTAAAAGCATTGCATCGCTAGGTATTTTTGCACAAACTTGTTTGAATAACTCAGAAGCTAAATCAATATTATTATTTGATTTCGTTAGTCAAGTATAAAATATGTGCATCTGCGGTCCCTGCCATCTTGCTGTGTAAGCGACTCTGACTGTGTCTTTGCTGATAATGCATCAGCGAAACCTGAGAATTTGCGATCGATGCCGGTGCTTTATATCGTTTTCTGATTATTTGCAGCCATAGTAGGATGGGTCTATGTGCGAACGTGATTTTTGAAAAGATAGTAACCGTTAGACGTGTTTTCCAGGTAAAGATATACTGGCGAAGGCGCGCACAGGTTCAGGAAAGACGGCTGGTTTTTCTATTCCTGCCATTCAAAAAGTTCTTGAGCGGAAAATGTGCGGCGCGGAGCAGGAGACGACGGTACTTGTTCTCGCGCCTACTAAGGAGCTCTGCAAGCAGATTTACCGGCATATTATTGCACTAACACAGTGCTGCGTCGGTTTAATCCAGGTTGTCGACGTGTCTGAGTTCGTTCAGCTGTCAGTGCTACGGCCACAGCTGCTTGAGAGGCCGGATATTGTTATTGGCACGCCGTCTCGTGTTTTGGCCCACTTCGAGGCCGGCAATCTCTTATTGGACTCTATCCAGATGCTTCTGGTCGATGAGGCCGATCTTGTGTTTCCGTTCGGGCACGAAAAGCACACCGAGCAGCTGCTTAAGAACCTTCCAAACATATACCAGGCGATCGTGTCCTCGGCAACGCTCAATGAGGACGTTTTGGCATTGAAACGGCTTGTCCTGCACAATCCTGTTACGCTTCGCCTTGAAGAGAGTTCGCTAACAGATAATCCTGGTCTGCAGCAGTACGTCGTCAAGTGTGAAGAACTCGACAAGTACGCCATTCTGGCAGCACTGTTCAAGCTCAACTTAATTAAAGGCAAGACAATTATCTTCGTTAATTCGGTAGATCGGAGCTATCGAACGAAGTTGTTTCTCGACCAGTTTGGCGTGCGCAGCTGTGTGCTCAACAGCGAGCTGCCTCTCACATCGCGGCAAGTTGTGATCGATCGCTTCAATGAGGGTCGGTACGATACGATTGTGGCCTCCGACGACAAGGCATTAGACGGTCGGCCGATAGGCGCATCTGCAACGAGGAAAAAGCTAGCGAACAGTGGCTCTAGTAAGACGCAACGATCAGGAGCCGATCGCGATTTCGCCGCCAGCCGCGGCCTGGATTTCCAGTTTGTGTCGAACGTGATAAATTTGGAGTTTCCGCAGAGCGTCGAAGCGTATGTTCATCGAGTCGGTCGCACAGCACGTGCCAACGAAAAGGGTACAGCTCTTAATTTTGTGGCCGTTCACGAAATGCCGGTATACCGAGCCGTCGAGGAGCGAATGACGGCAGAGAAACAGAATATGTTCCAGCCGTATAGGTTTAAAATCGATGAAATTGAGGGATTTCGATATCGAGCACAAACTGCACTGAATCATCTTCAGAAGAGCGTCATTAAGGATGCCCGCATCAAAGACATCAAAGAGGTAACAGTATTTTGCCGTGTGCGCTCATATATATATATATATATATATATACATATATATAAATATTTATTTATATATATATATATTTTTTTTAATCATATATAAGACGTGATTGATTTTTGATAATTACAAAAAATATATCATCAAGAGATGGCGCTACTCTAAGGTGTTCAAACGTATGCAATCTCGGCAAATTTCAGTCTCCGTTAAACTACGTTGGTGGGGTTTATGTGATTGGTTTTTAAGACTCATCTTTCGTTTATCCTCATATTTTTTATTCTTCTGTAGGAGATGCTGAAGAGTGCAAAGTTGAAGACCTTCTTTGAGGAGAATCCACGCGAACACTCGCTTCTACGTCATGACAAAGCGCTTCGAGCAAGTCGGACTCTTCGAGCACACGGACTCAAGCACGTTCCTGACTATATCGTGCCTCCAACACTTCAGCGGATATTGCAGGTCATTGTTGTTGCACTAAGGTGCATTAGTTATGTTTCTCGTATATCATTGTATGTGCGGCATTATTCTTCTTCAGAGACTTTATATTTGCATTATTTTGAGAAAAAAAACATCATTTGTTTCTCTATTAATGAGAACGTCGAAGTTTGTTATGTTCTAGTCAGTCGGTGTAAACATTAACTGATAGCTGTTCGAAGCTTCGGCCAAACTTGAGAGAGTCTCGAGAATTGCAGTTGGCTGTGAATAAACGCTTGGGAGTGGTTTTTGTTTTATTTAAAATAGTGCGTAGCTATGTATTATATAGTGCTTTCGTTTAAAGGTTTACTTTCGTTGACAGCAGCAAAAGCGAAAGTGCTTGTGATCATAAGTTAATGGGAGGTGATGGTAAGGAGATGAATGAGGAGTAGGTTATTTATATAAACGAATTAACCTAAAAGACGCTTGATGATCCTTGAATTGCACAGATTTAGCAAATAATGATTGATAACCATGTTTACAATGGCAGGCGGGAGGATGGCGTTTTCAAGAACGTAACTACTGATTACTTACATTATGCAGATGTCCACCCGTAAACGGCCGCGTGCAACCGACGAAGAGGCGGGGACGAGTGGCGGCGCCTCGGGTCAACCAATATCTGCTACTGGTAGCGCTCGTCAGTCGAAAAAGCGTCGAGGACCACCAGCCACCAGAGCCAGCAACGGCGCTAGAAGAAATAAGGACCCACTGAAAAGTTTCTCTTTTAAGGCGAAATAGTTGTAAAAATAAGAGTTTTGCCTTCCTGTAATGCAGAAAGTGGAACAGAATTCACGTTCGTTTGTCTTTATTACCTATATATATATATATATATATATATATATATATATTATGCATACAATGTTCAAATTTTAGTCGATTATCACACAAAGTTGTAGCGTGACCGTGGCGTGCTATATTAAAATGAAACCTGAATTTAGATAGCCCTCTTAGCTGAATAAGGACATTGAGCAGCTAGTATATTTGGTATTATTGTAAATATTCGTATTATTCTCCTCGTGCGTAGAGATGACAGGACCAATCTTAATATCCTCCTGGCGCGTAGATATGACAGGTTCTATATTCAAGCTGAAAATAACGAATATCGTCTTAAGATTTTATCGCAAGAACTTTTATGTTGGTTTATTATAGTATATATTATCACGCGCCTTGCATGAAAAAGTCCGAGACACACAGACAACTGCATATATTAGAGCTACTACGGATATTTTGGCCAACTATTTCTCTGTATTTATTTATATTATAAAATGTAGGTACACTTTAAAGAGTATGTGTGTGAAAGAGATAAAGGTTAAAATAGTGACATTAGAGCATTTCAGAAACAAGGTACGCTTTATCTTGTAAACGGATGATACAACTGTAATGTTCTGACCATCTTGATTGGTCCGACCATCAGTGGGACTTAGTGCTTCCTTGGTTGTTTGGACATTTAGGAAATTCTAGTACACATGTGTATACCCATATATATTTAAATATACAAATATACATTGCCGAGATCAAGCTTCCGTAGGAAATCGCCATCAAATACTTCCTAACCTGGAATTTATAAGGTACGCGAAGATAAAGGCGTACCACTGTTGTAGACTTTGTCTAATATTCCGAATGGATTCATACACAGAATGACGATTTTGTCCCCTGACTTCGGATGTAATTAATCTCCTTGCTGGTGTATTGGCGTGCTTGAAGTGAATGCAACCTTTCCAAAAGATGCTAGGCAAGTCCAGGGATGCATACATTTATTTCTTAGGTTCCGGAACAACAAAACCCGAGCTAGGGCTATCGTAAAAGACCTGATGATCAAGGAGCTAGCCCTTAAAGAGAAGTGAGGTGTGAAACCTCACTCTTCGACTCTTTGGGCGATCGTGATCTGTTTCAAAAGTTACTGTCCAAGTAGCATTGAGGAAAGATTTATTTCCCCGTGCACCCGTCAAAAGCAACAGCAAAGAAGGCGATACAGGGGATAGCTTTCTACACTGGCTATCAGCTCATTTCAATCAGATAGTGCCGTTCTTGTGGCAAATCGAAACTAAATAAATGAAAACCCGTGTCTGTTGAAACAGAAACGCAGGATATCGAGTCTGAATTCCTAGATTATCCGAGGCGATTTCTCAATAGTTAAATCGTTTAGCACCCTGCGGCTGCACATTTGTATTTATGGGGGTCCGTTTAAGAAGCAATGCGAAAAGCAGTCCCGTGGACGTTAAATCTTGGCTGGGAGTCAGCCCGAAAAGTATTTTGTTAGGTAGACTTAAAGCACGCAGAACTAACGCGCCTGCGATAACTGGCTAGGCAGCAAAAGCCGAGCTAAATCAGCAGAAGTGCCGGGCTCATAATTTGAAAAGATTGCTATCTGGGATAGGGTGCTACTTATGGATGTACTCAATACGTAGCTTTTTACATTTTAAGCCATATAGTAAGTAAGCCTCGTCGTTTAAACAGGAAAAACAGAATGCTTAGTAATTGAAAGCATACATACGTGTTCGTTAGAGAATATTAATACTATTAAACAATGGAAAAGGCGTTTTCCCAGCGTTAAAAGAACAGCTACAAATACTGATTGGTGAAACCCGAAAAAAACCTAATTTACTACGTATTTACGGATAGCGTACAGTTTTATGGAAAGCGTACAGTCAAACTATGAATGTGGAGAATTAACAATGTGTTAGTAATCACAGACCTATAGACTTCAATTTAATTTTCTTTGCACAACAGAAAATATAACATATCAGCATGAAATAGACGGAATCTATTATAATGTAATGGTGGGCTTGTTCTAAATCTAATCAAATTATGTTGTCAGATTAACACATCTAGATATTTCGTAACTCAACCTTGACTTTAAAAAGTCAGTAGCCTTTCACGAGGAGTACGAGTTGTGCTTCTCTCGCCGAAAGCGTGAAGAAGATAGAGCATTAGTGGTGTCGCATGTTCGGTGACGGCGACACATGCACATGGACGTTGCTGACTGGCAGACGACAAGGCATGGTCGCGTGCGAGACTGCAATAGAAGGAGTGCCGAACTTGTTGTGTCATTGCATCAGATCTTTCGATGGAAAGCGCGATGGCGAGCTATGTGACTGAGTAGAGGAGAATACAATAAGACCACGTAAATCAGTCGGCCTAAAGCATCGCTAGTGGAAATCCGTCATCTGCTGGACTCGGATTGGGCTGCAGTTGAGCTTCTGGTTGCGCTGTGGCGCGTATTTTCGAGTGTGTGCCGACGACATAGGATGCCTGCGGTGGATCGCTCATTGCCCATACAGCGTTCGCTGGCGTCCCTAATACAAGCGAAGGGTATGGGCATCAACAGTGGTGGCAGCAACAGCAACAACAACAACAACCGAGCAGGTGGCGTCGTCGGACCAATCGGAGGAAGCAGCAGGTGGCGTCGTAAAAGGTCGGCAGAGAGACGCTTCAAGGAGCTCAAAGTTCGTCGGACGGTTCGACGAATCGGTGAGGGCCAGTGTCGGGAAGCTCTCGCGAGCATTCTGCTGCTCATGCGGCAACACATTGCATTGGGCTACGGATTCGCTGGTTATTGCAATCTAACCGATGACCGGCTCGGCGGTGGGTTACGACCTGCGATCGTGTTTCCATGTCTACGCCATTTCCAATCACGAGTCGAGTGGCTGCTGCAATACACCTCGACAAGTTCGAACACCACGGATTTGAGGCTGAACTCGAGCCGCAGCACCGCCGCCAGCCGTTCGATGGCGACGTGTCGCTTGTTCAATCTGCAGCTGGCTAGTGTGCTTGTCCGAGTGCTCTCTGATAATCTAAAGCGTTTTGCCGGCCAGCTAATGCTTCTGCCGCTTGCGCTTGAGGTTTGTACGGGCGCTCGCGAAAAAGACTGTCGTATCGAGCTCGAGTACGGCCAGAAGAAGACGATCATTGCGGGCAGCCAATTTAACGGAAAATGTTCCAGGATTTTGCTCGATGTTCATCCTGGTTGCATGCCAATCGTGACGCTTATCAGCCGCAAGAAAACCATGGGCGTCGTTGTCAAGGAGGAGCAGGCAGGACGAGTTGAGGTATGTTGGTTACCTTGTAGTAAATGGTTGAGACGGCGCCCGCAATGTTAGCCACAGGGTGAATCCTAAAACCTGACCAGTGTACGTTAATAAAACCCCCGTGACCTTGTTTTCTCAAGCTACTGTTCAGTAAGGTAGAATGAACTAGGGTTGTTTCATTACATTTTTAAAAATATAACACGCTATAACGAGACTGGTTTTGTTTATTGGCTGCTTTGCATACGTATGATTAGAATTGAAGTAGGTTTGCGTCATTACGTGTTTTCCCGGTCATGTATATATATATATATATATATATATATATTCATAGTTAATAGCACTTATTATGTTAGCAATCGTGCCTTTATTGCTATTTACTGTGTAGATATATTTGCTTTCCATGAATGAGTGCACTGGCAACAACAAACGTTAGTAGTAAAAACAAATCACGTATTGGTCAGGTTAGTTTTAGTGACCCCTTTAAAACGGTTAAGTGCGTAAGTTTGTAGGTCTTCGGGCAAGGGCCTCCCGGTGTTTCAGAATGCAAGCGGGCAAAGCGCTTGAAGAAAGGTTGTACTTACAAACTTCATTTGTTGGCCGTTTCTATATTATTAGTATTATATGAAAAAAACTAAGGTCCAAATATTGTCTGTATCGATTCATCTTCGAGGACCGATATATATATATATATATATATATATATATATATATATATATATATATCGTGTGTTGTTGTTTTATTTTTAGGAGTTTTACTTCCCAGCATGCGACTCATCTTACGTCGACCGAACCTCTCAATAACTTCATAATTACTGCGTGGCAGCAGGGCCTGTAGAATAGATTTCATGTATCCAAATTGTAACAAGCTGGCTAACCCATGACGGCTGACAGTTTAGAAAATAGGTAGCATCTTCAATAATGTGTGTACCGATGTCCTCATTTCTTGTTTAGGTAGCATATTATTTCTTTGATCAGGGCAGTGTTACATTCATTATTGGGTATCCCTGAGTGATTATAATAAATTAGAAAAGGTACTCATATTGCAAAGTTAACTATACATTGATTTGTCTTTAAATTGAGAACAAACAGTATTTATGCTTTCTCAGGTGATAATTAATCATATTAATGAGACGCATAATAAGGCTAGTCTTGCAATGACTAACTTAAACTTTTTTACCTATTATGTGACCAACAACACGTTTGCTTGTCGTCATAGGTGGCGGCTTAGAAGGAGTGAATTAGGTTTTCTCTACACATGCTTCATACATGCGGTCATAAAAACCACTATTTTATGTGTTACTTCTTTCGTCGGCTTTTTCAGTGGGAGCTAACACACTGTCGTCCATCGGGATGTGGGTGCACGGTTCTGGATCTTAGCTTCACGCGACATGGTTTGACGGACTTAACAGCTCGTGCTCGAGTTCAGCTTGAATGGTTCCCGAAAGTGGCAGCCTAGCAGCCTAAAGCTACGCGCTCTGGTACCACTTCGAATCGAAGCTAACCGCCGTACACGACTAGAAATGACCTAGTTCGTTTGAAAAGCGACCAATCGGGATGGAGAAGCTTCTTTCATCTTGAACCGGGCGCATAACGGGGCTGATCGAGCAGCAAATTCGGCAGTCAAGGCAATACCCGATAAGCACAGCGGTAAACTGAAGTCTGGGCGGATTTAGAAGGCAATCTAAGCTAAACGGGCAGTAATCATGCCCGCCTCATAGATGCGCAGCCCTATAATATCAGCCGGGTATAATACTACTAACGTGTTATAGCTATATAAAGCGAACTGCTTGTTTGTAATGAATTAGAAAATTGTAAGTACAGACTAGTAATTAAAGTTAGCAATGACAAGCTTTGCATCGTAAGCCCACTAGAGCGAATTCGTCAGCCTCACGAAGATTTATGCTTGCCAAGTTGCTGTTAGCTGCTACCGATCAATGCCCATGCGAATCAGTCAGTAAGTCAGTCTATCATTAAACAATTTCGATCGATCCAGTCGCTTGGCGGCTATGCCAGATTCGCTCACTATTCTACAGTAGCTCACAGGCACCATCAACGGCGAGATGTGCCATCTGCTCGATAGTTCAATAAAGCACAAACTATTTAAGCGTTAGTTTATATATATATATATGTGTGCGTCTGAATATTCATACATACATATGAAACATATGTACCTTGACGTATCTATACGCCTACATGCATGTATACATATACGCATATTAAAACGTATTTTTTTTAATTTTACATGCACGTATTTATGTCGTCATGATATGCCAGCCAAAGTAGACCTGGCAGAGCCCTCTTGATGATTTGGAAAAGAAAGTCTAAGATAAGCAGTTACGAATATGTCTGAATCTGACTAGTGAGAAAGATGCGTAGCTAGGTAGGCCTGTAGTAAAAAAAGTAACGGCTAGCAGTGCTGTGGATAATGACGGTGGTATTGATGACGGTATGCTGAAAGAATGTGACCGCGATCGTCGCTGGCTGCAGCATGCAGACATGTGTTCACATGGCGTACAGACAGATGCCTGATATGTCACGAGCAGCCAGCATTGTCACAGAAGACCACGCTATTGGTCAAGTGACGGCGCTGGGCCGGCTCTCTTCGAACAAGCTCTCTTCAGCCAAACAAGTTTTCTATCTATGTATCTATTTATCGAGCAAACAAACACCGATGTGTAACAGCAGCGCCCACATTTTCCCCTGGTAGCGCGAAGCAGCGCTGCCCATGGACAGTGACAAGCGAGTGAATGAAGCTGTTGGCTTACTTTTCTTAAATGATGCGTCGTCTTAGTTGAACGCTTCTACAAGTACTCGAGTTGCTCACCTACACTATGCTAACCTACACAGTCAACCTATCCAGTGGGTGATCGACGGTGTTGCAGTAAAGATGCACTGATGATTCGTACTCGTTTAAGCTGCTGAAGCTATTTTTGGCAAATAAACACGCGATGCGTGACGCTGCCCATTTGCACTTTGTATCCGTGCTGTCTGCAGCACAATTAGCAGAGCGGGCATTTTATATCCCGCATTAAGTAAGATATTTAACGTCGATAGCGGTTTTCCAACGAGCGCTTACTGTAGTCGCAGTGCTGCTGCTGCGCTTACTGCCCCGAGTGAGGACTAACGTTATCGCTTTTTATGCCTCACTTCTTTCTATCTTTATTGTCATCACGGCCATTGGCAATTAGCTGCTAGCATAATTCCTGATAAGTGTTACATAAAAACAGCATATTTATATACATAAGCAAAGATCAATAAACTTTTGTTCTGTTACGATTACAAGCTTGTTTTCATTTAGAATGAACGGATCTACCACAATAGTGTACAATGTCGTTTGGGCAGCCTTCACTATACATACACCTGTAAAATGGGCTTTGTCGTTGTACCAACATACGTAACTTAAGATATATTTAAATTTATTTTAATTCAGTTATTCCTCACTGAGCTTAACAACTACATAATTAAACATTTGAACAACTGTAACAATTAAGGGCATTTTGCAGAATATGCCATCGCCCGTGTCTGCCCGCTCTTGTGAGTGTGTCAGCATAGTGCATATTACATAACGTTGTCTATTAGGTTTTTACTGTTCTGGGAGACTCATCCAAATACACTTGTTTTTAATATACCCGACGATATTAAACAAATTTAAACAACTACTGTTGTTTAAGTTTGTATATATATATATATATATATATATATATATTATATATATATATATATGTTTTCTTTAATTGTAGATACGGCGGGTGGAATGACAGTTGTAAGACTTGCGTGGTATAACTTATTTGAAAGATAAGTTTGGCGGATGCGCAAAAATGCGGCGAAAAAAAGAGTTGTTTACCTTCGTTGTGCCTCTGAAAGCTTGGGGGGGGGGGGAGAAGGGTATTAAAAGGAGATCCTAGGCCGTTTGGTCAGATGTCAAAAAAAATAATGGTCAATGTTGACCCGCTGAACCTCAGCTAGCAGCGTATATATATATATATATATATATATATATTTGATGAAATGCGCACACGCATTTAACTGCTTGGTTGCCAGCACTAATCACATCTTCGGAATCGATCGCTTACCTTATTAGAAACACGGAAATTGAACGAAAACGTAAATATAAAAATATTCTACTTGGATAATGCAACAAATGTCCAAAGTAAACCCCAGCGCTTCGGTACACCCAAAACCTGCAACGCGCTCGAGAACAATTTGCCTAAGCTTGTCAAAAGAGACAGAGCTACCTTTCAATAGAACAAGACGCGTTGTATTGGAAGTGCCTTAATGAAGACTCATATACGTGAATAGACTTGTACATTTCCGTTTGATGCCTCTGTTTTTTGTTTTGTTTCAAGGCGTGCTTTGTCTGTAAACTCTCTCTCTATGAACTGAAAATACTGGCAAGGGTTATAGACAGTGCAGGCAACTTGTACTCGTATGCATCATTTTGGCTAGTTGAATACGCCGCGGTATCTTTATCACAATATGAATAATAACTGTTATTTTCTAACACTGATTGAGCAGCCATTAAAAATGTGTGCTTGTGCATTCTTCTTCGTTGAATTGAGTTGATACCAGCATGTTGCCGAGCAGAGAGAGAGAGTTTATAGATGTGTTTGGCTGATGCGCAGACAGAAAGCTGGCGTTTCGCGATTGTTGCGCGCGTTGATTTGTCCTCCCGAATAAGTCAGTGAGGCGAGGCTGCGCCAATGATGTCTCGATGCTCACCATCGGAGCAGAACCATCGGAGGCCGAGCGACGCTGGCGTGCTGACTTCGTCTTCGTTAAGAGACACCCAGCGGCACTGGCAGGCATAGGCACGTCCGCCCGCCATTGGGGCGAGCTTCGCGCTGAGAGCGTCCCGTGAAGGAGCGTGATTACGTAGAAACAAGTAGTCCATGTCAGAACTCCATCGGGCTCCTGTCAAAGCATTAAATCAAAAGATTAAGGTCGAACGAGCGCGATACATGAAATTAGATAAGATAATAAATGCTCTTCCTTTTAATCATCTTCTTCTTTTTTGAGCCTCGTGAAAAAACGCCATTTATAGTTCGTATTTTCTAGATCAAGCGGCCTTTCCGCTTCTTTGTCGTTTAAAGGCAGAATTGACACATGCCACTGTAATAATAACACATATAATACCATCACATTGCTCATGTATGAATATGTCTTCTAATAGAAATGCTTTCTTTAGTATTACGTGGGTGCTTTATATTTGGCAGCTGAAATATTTTTTTGGTTCGATGAAATCATGATATGATATGATATGACGTTTATTCATTCTTAATTGTAGTTTCTCATTTGTGTTACAACTTCATATAGCCACAGGCTAGTGCGAAGCATATGTACAAGTTACAGTAAGATTTTATACATTATCACCGTAGTATCTCGTGTTATTGCAATTATTTTTCTATAGATTGTGTACATGATTACATAAATATGGTTTATTCAGACGCAAGTAAGGTAAGATAGTGCGTTCTAGCAGTGTTTTTGAATTGACTAAGCGATATTAGTGTCCTAATGCCACTAGGTAACTTGTTCCACAAGGTAACACCTGAATTACATAGTGCAAACCTTGATTGCGTACTTGTGGCCGGGGAGACAATAAGCAAGTGAGATGCCGAGCCTCGGGTGTTTTGGGTCCTTGCAGATTCGATAAGGCCAACCAGGTTGGGATGATGGCCAAGAAGAATACGCTTTATTTCGACAACTATGGTAAATTTAATAAGATGTGGTAACGGGAGCACCGAGAGTTCCTTATATTGTTCTATCGTTATTGAGACGCGATGTGGGAGGCCTAAGACAAGACGAAGTGCTCTTTTCTGAAGCAAATGAAGCGGAGTTATATTAGATGCATAAGAAAGACCGTACACCTCCAGACCGTATGTTAGGTGGCTCTGTACATACGCGTGGTACATTGCCGTAAGGCATTGGCGGGGAAGGATTTTGCGTGTGCGGTATATGGCGGCTACGCCACTGACAATTTTTTTCTGACATGTTTCGCATGCGCCTGGAACGTCAGATGTTCGTCAAGAACAATGCCCAGGAACTTCGCTTCAACTAGTATATTAAGCTTGCGGTCGCATGCAAAAGCTTCAGGATTGATTGTCGATTGGCCTCTTGGAGTTTTAAATTGAACAATTCCTGTTTTTGACCAATTAATATAGAGGCCGTTATTTATGAACCATAGAGATAGCCTTTCAATATCCTCACGAATCATTGTTTCAAACTTGTTGGGGAGAGTCGCCCACGAATAGAGCCGTTGTGTCGTCAGCAAACAAGGTTAGTTTTGCGTGGTTAGGAATACTAAAAATATCGTTAACAAAAATATTAAATAATAGCGGACCACTGATACTCCCTTGAGCCACTCCAATCGATATATTTTCTATACGGGAGAGAGATTGTTCAATTTGGACAACTTGGCGTCTTTCAGAAATGAATGAGCGCACCCACCTTATAAATTTTTATTCGCCTTATAAGTGGAGAGTTTCTTTAAAAGAATGTCTAGATCTACCGTATCAAAGGCCTTTCTAAGGTCGAGAAATACCGCTGCCTGAAAAAATGTATCTGTTTCCGTATTTCTTCGACAAAATCCATCACAGGCACAATCGTCGACATCTTGGGTCGAAAACCAAACTCCCTATTATGTAGGACGTTATGTCCTTCGACAAAATCTCTGAACTGTTCATAATGCATTCTTCAAAGACTTTCGATATAGGCGCGGGACAGGTCTGTAGTTGTCTCGGCACAGGCGATCCCCGCCTTTGAAGAATGGAACCACACGGTATAACTTTAGGACATTGACATATACTCCTTTTCTGATGGAGAGATTGATAATATACTCAAGAGGCGATGCGAGTGCATCCGCAGCCCTACGGAGAACCTGTGATGGAATCTGTTCGGTAGCGGTAGAGCATGTTTTTACATTTTGTAGAAGGTGGTGAATTCGATTATGTAGAAGGTGGTGAATTCGATTAGGGAGTGAAATGTAGTCGGATCAAGGAGATTAGCTAACCTGTATTATGTACCGGATGAGGAGTACGTATTTCTAACGGCCACTGAGTTAAAGATGCAAGCAAAGGAAGATGTTGCTCTGCGCTTCCGATGACATCTTATTCTACTAAGTGACTCTAATATCTGCCTGTTACATGTGGGAGCGAGAATAGGTTTTATTGGTTATTTTATACATAGCATTCGTTAATCAAGCAGACTAGTAATTATTCTAATGTGATTTGAATCAATGCTGGGAAGTGCTCGCTCATCACGAATTGGTAAGTAAGACCTGTCGTGAAGGTGTACTGGATATGGACTGCGTTATCTGGCAAGCGATTTCGAACTGGACTCTATTGCACTCACCTGAGAAAGCGATAACGCTTATATCGCACGAGGCACAGCGAAGTCGTGAGCATGCTCGTACTTCACCGGTACGGCTTACTCCAGCTTGAAGGCGGCATCCGCCAATATGGGCCGGCGCGCACCGACCGCTTTCACAGCTCACATGGCCTCCCTTTAAGAGTGAAGTCAGGTACCATAGAGAGTATGTGAATCAATATACTTTCGTTTGTTTTTTCATGCATACATGTTGTGAAAACGGCCTAAAAATAGAAACCGACAATGTATTACTCACTTTCTTGCTATCAACCCGCACCAAACAAGTTAGAAGTTGCACAAATGTTTAAACTCCATGTACTTGAAGTCAATTTTGGTGTATTTACAGTGCGAGCATTTCGTCGTGACGATGATTCTGAGATGTATGTCCTGTTACCAAAACAGTTGTCCGTAAAGCAAAGTACCAAAACCCAACTTACGCGATGCACTTTCTGACCTTAACGTTCAGTTGTTCAATATCAGTAAGGCTACCCTATTTAGTTTCTAGTTGACGAACGGACACTTACCGTGAGAGACGATTTTCGATCGCTGTTTGAGTGATCCTCGTGAGCATTCTGCTCCTGGAGCAGCTCGCTCACCAATGCCTCGATCTCTTCGGCTAGCATCAAGCTTGTGGTCAAAAGGTGCGCAGCTCTCGTAGAAAAAAAAGGAGAAACACAGAGAAACGAGGGGAAGAGAAAAGAACCGTTCAGGTTCATCTCAAGCAAAGAACACGTAAATCAGCACTTCATGTCTACTTTTAGTGTCTTCATGAAGACTTCTAGCGCGTTCGCTGCGGCATCATCGCGCGCGCTCCGATCGAGTCGACATCTTCACTTTTAGAGCAAATGCCCAGTTTTAAACGTACAGGTGTAGAACGGAAGCAGATAACGTTTGCGAGGGATTTCCCTTACCCTTCCCCACCGAAGCCAGCATCTAGGGAGACTGTATGGCTATGATATTACAGGACAACTAGTCGACGGCGTTATAAACACGCGTGCTTTCTTAGAACAAAGCAAAACAGTTCAAACCGACAGGAGTTAATTGCATGGCAATCGAGGCCACTAGATCGTTCTCTTGCATTGCAAAATTGTGATGCTGATGTTCACTGCTTGTCAGTCCCAACTTGTCTCGCAGAAACAAGTAGCCCGTTACGGACTGCCGCCGCCGCCGCTGGGACTACACGATTGCTGTGGCGCCGCCGCTGAGCTCTCTTGTTGCCATGGCGACACGGAGACACTATCGTCATGGTAGCGGAGCGCGATGACGCTGCCACAGGATTTGCTGTCCGGACCTCCCAGTACTCCATGATAGAACTTTCGCTCTCTCTCTCTCTCTCTCTATATATATAATATATATAATATATATATATAGGTGTTCAGATTTTTTTGGAAGATCGATAATGAGAACTGTAAAGCTCGTTAACATGTCTTTCCAATGGAACATGGTCTCTGAAAAGTTTTGTTTCGGAGTGAGAGTGATTTTGCTAAAATCCGTGACACCGAGTTTATTGCCCGACATAGGAGCACAAAATGTGCAAGTGTGAGACAACCAGTCCTCCTATACAGAAGTTAAGCACATCGTCGTGTTCGCGAGAAGAAGAAAATTCTGGTTCTTCTTCGTCGTCGGCGAGTAACATGGTCGTTTTAGAGAATTCGCGAAAGTATGTTATTTTATTAGGCTTCACGCCCAATACCTCAAAGTCATATTGCTTCTTTGATTCCTCTTCCTCTATTCAAAAATATTTATAATTTACAGCGCTCAAAACTAACGCGAGTCGTGTTTGCGGAGAAATTAAGATTTTTCGGGGAGCATGTCAAGATTGAGTGCATGCATAAATTACTTAATCGAACAGGTGAATCACTCGTTATAGCTCTAAAAGCACGCACAACTCTTTATTATCTTACAGTAGCTCGATATCTTATAGTAATCGAGCAAGATGGCTTATTGGCAAAGTATTTGCCTTGCATTCGGAGGACTGGGTTCGAGACCCAGCCGGCCACTCTTAAATTGGTTTGCATGGTTTTCAATTTAGACAAGTTAAATGTCGGAGTGGATTAAAAATTTGCCATGACATGAAAAAACCGTACACGAGCAATAGCCTTACGGAAAACCTAAAACAAAGAGCTGCTTGAAAGTGCTCCCCAAACGATTCGGCAGAATCGGTCGAGTTCACTTCGCTCACTCTACTGCTCCACCCGTTCGGAGGCCATATCGATGTGGTATTGTGACGAAGGCATCCACAGTACAACAACCGAACAACAACTTAGTCTAATGTTGATACAGGACGGCGCCAGTAAGATGACACGACAGCCGACAAAACGCATTGGCGAACATGCACTCCAACGATCTAGGGATCGTTCGCAGCCACAACATTGACACCATCATAGACAACATGAGGCTGCAGACATGAGGCTGCTCAGCCACATGATAATCACATCGAACCACGTTCACTATCGCCGACCTGTCGCACCACAGCCACAGCGTTCCCACACAGTCATTTATGCATGCACTTAATCTGAACATCCCGCCGAAAAATTTTAGCTACTCCGCAATCACAACTGCAATACTATAGATTTCGAATCTAAATTCCCGCCATGAATCGCACATTTGCGCTAGTTTCTAGCGCTGAGAAAAGTCACAAAGTTATGATTTGAAGGTATTGGGCGTAAAGACTAATCAACGAACTTAATTTTTGCGATTTCTCTTCTAAACGACTAGGTCTCATCTTCTGGCCGGCTTTATATGTTCTTCGGGAAAAAAAAGAATTTTCTCACGAACACGGCGATGTGCGTTAGTTTTTATATGGGAGGAGTGGTTACCCGCAATCGCATATTTTGTGCTTCTATGTCGGGCAATAACACCAGTGTCGCGGATTTTAATACTGTCACTCTCGCTCCGAAACAAGATCTCTCAGAAACGATGTTCCACTGGAAAAAATACATTAACGAGTTCTATATAAATAACGACACTCTATATATACACTAGCTGAGCGTGACGTTCGCTCTGCGGATAACCAATGAACAAGTGCGGGAACCTGAGACCCTAAACTGGCTGACCAATCGCACTCGTTAATTGCACTAGTGATTAGTGCGTAATCCAGCACGCACCTCAACACCTCACGGCCACTGTACAATATATAATTGCGTTCAACTTGGATGTCGACACTAATGCAAATTTTAGACAATCCAGACACCTGCTTTTCTATTGTCGACTCAATCATTAAATTTCGATTCTCTACTCTACAGGTCGATTTGTATACAAACAGCAGTTCAGAACACCAGCTGTCCTGCAGTGTGTTTTAAAACAGGATCTCCAACTGCGCATATTCTCCTCCTATAGTCCTCGCAGGTTCTCGTACAGATGAATATTCCGAGGTTCTTGGTGCGAAAGAATGGCCCAAACGCACCTTTGGAAAAACGTAATTCAAGAAGCGACCAAGCCCCAGCCCGTGTAGTTCCGTTCTCTCTTGTCGACAGAAGCATGGCGGCTAGTGACGAGACTTTTTGTTTCAGGTTTATTCACCATGAATTGGTATAGTACAAAAGTTCACATATCATTTTGTAGGGTGGTATGTGGGTAACGTCCGATATTGCACTCGTCACAATATTTACATACGCACTTGTAAATTTCATAACAATTTCCTCTCAAGCATATAAGGTGGTGGTAACCATGCCATGTTGTTTGCCGTATTATAGAACTATTTTTTGAGAAGACAGTTTCCATTTATTGATACAAAAAG
Organism: Dermanyssus gallinae; assembly: GCA_003439945.1. Taxonomy (NCBI): domain Eukaryota; kingdom Metazoa; phylum Arthropoda; class Arachnida; order Mesostigmata; family Dermanyssidae; genus Dermanyssus; species Dermanyssus gallinae. The sequence goes on along the minus strand of QVRM01002948.1, from coordinate 80 downwards.
CAGGACCCTTGACATAGACATATTACAAACGCAAGTTGCGGGTTTTCTAAATTCCCTGTAGGTTTTTAAGATTTGTGTGC
>QVRM01002947.1:0-63028 GCA_003439945.1 Dermanyssus gallinae | reverse complement strand
GTCTGTCCTTCATCTCCCTGCATTTGGTTTTGGTTTGGCGACTTCAGATCACAAGCATTGCTGCTGCGCTTGATTCTGTTGCCAATACGGATAGCACTGCCTTCATGACCACGGCGAACGCCAGCCTCTACTAAATCAAATATAAGGAAACGGCACTTGAGGGTGGTGATGTTGAAAGATCGGTTGAAGATCGAGAAAGGCAACATTGAGATGTAGTAATAGTAGTTAAAAAGTACGTAGCAACAGTTGTAGAAGAAGAAGAAGCAGTAGCAGCGATGAAGACGGTAAAAAACATTGTCTACAGACGAGCTTTTGTGAGTGTTAGAATTTTCTCCTTTTGCCTTTTTGCCCCTACACGTACATATGAAATTCTCCTAAAGCAGGTGGGGGCTGGTTGGGTGGAAGAAGGCAAAGGAGCATTGTTATGATTAGGGTCATTACGATCTTCCGATGTGAGTGGCAACAAGTTCATGGCGAAACCTTTCTGCCGCCATTATTCAGAGGTCGATTAGTTAGGAGACGGGCAGGACGCGGGCAGGGGGCGCTCAAATACCCAGACGCCACCCTAACAAACACTCACCCGTCCAGACAGCTAAGTCAATGAGTCAGCCGTAGCCGTGTAAGCTATGTTAGTTAGTTAGCCAACGACCCGAAGAAGCCGGGCCTGGCGATGCATGACTGTGAGCGTCCAATAGCTGGAGTGCTTTACACGCTTACTATTACACGCAGCGGGTAGATAGATAACAGTGGCTGGATAGTTCTTTACCGCAGTAGTCAAGGAATACATGCGCGGACAGTCGATAATATATCAATGTGAGTGTTTATCTGTTTCAGCAAACAAAGCAATAGTAATAACACAAACAACCGGGACAACCGCAACAACAACACCGAAACAACCGCAACAAACAACAGCCGCAACAACAACAACTGCCATGTCTTGTCGGCCAGATCACGTTGGCGAGATCGACAACCACCACTCCGCTCGTTTTTATCGTTTTCACGACTGCGGTGTATTATTCGTGACGATCAACTGCATGTGTACATATGTATGTATGTACTGCGCGACGCGCTGGTACTAAACCACCATCATGGTTGTGCACGGTGCGTGCAAGAGATAAAGAGAGCGAAATCGCGCATACGAGAAAGAGAGAGTGACACCCAGGGGAGTAAGCACGACGGTAATGGAAGAAGGGGATACTTGGGCTATGCGTTGCTGTAGCCGTAGCAATTGTAGTAACAACATTATTTAGTAGTAATTATGACTACTCAGTATTGACGGCCCCCCTATTGCTACTAAGTACAGTAAGGCCAACAACAACAACAGCAGCGATGCAAGATGGCTACAACAACGGAAGTCAACCAGCATCAGTAAAGGTAAAGACGTCATCATCATCATCAGGTCGTTCATTGTCGTTCTCAGTGGCCTCAGTAATCCTCGAAGTCGACGAAGTCATATTTGTCGTACCGGCTAAACGTCTATGGTATAAAACGTTGGAAGGAAGGGATGGGAGGGAATCGGTAGGGGGTTAATCGGCTCTCTGCGGTTAGTCATGTCACTGCTAGTTATTTCTGCCTCTGCTGCTGCTAGCGATCGCACGTAGGTTTTATGGGTGGGTTAGTAAATTCATGTATATACATACATACAGTATGTGTATGTCTTAGGTGCGGCGGTTGGGTGTTGCTCTGCGAGCCTGTCCTACCTACCAAGCATCTCTCTATTATTATATGCCAGCCCGATAGCCAGTCAAGCGTACCCCCGTGCCGATTAAGTGTCGCCCACCATCGAACGAGCAAATTAATCATCTCTGCTCTCTCTCTTCTTTCGCCACCCCCCCCCCCTCTCTCTGTTTCTGTTTTCCTCTTGTCCCCTCGCTTTGTGCTCTCGTTTTTCCTCCATAACACGTCATCGTTTTCCTTTTATCATACCTTAGCGAAGCTGCTATCTATGTAGTATATGTAGTGTGGCCGTCTACTCATCAATCAATCGAATATGTGTCTGTGTACCTTTGTTCCACCATAGTTATTTGCTATACTTGCTATCCACCAGTTATTAGCCATACTTGCGAACCCCCTGAGGTTGTCCAGCTTGGACTGGCTAGTTTACGCTGACGCGCGACTTTGGACGGACTGGTCGTACGTCGAATTGTGGTCGTGGGCGGCGACGGTCGCGTCCATGCCTCGTGCTGTGGGAGTCCGGCTGATAGGAAAGATAACGGTGGGGAGCTCGTGCGTACCGGGCCGCATCACCCAGCGCTACTAACGGCGACAGCGTAGTCGTAGGTTAGAAGGCAACAGTAGGATTGTAGGATCAGTTGTACATAGACTAGTAAACTAGTAGCACGGCCTATCTAGGCTACCGGAACCGGACAACAGAACCGAATGAAAGCAGATGGAGATCAGCGAAAACTGTGTATGCTAGCAGCATGAATGTACGTGTGAATCATAGTATATCGCGTACTATCGACATTTGTGTGCGAAGATGCTGTTCAATTGCCTTTGTGGAGCTCCTATCAAATACCTAAGCTAGGGTGAACTTAGCTTCTCCCGCTCAACAACAAAACATTTGCACCTGATCCTCACCGTAAGGCATACTTTAAAGTCTACTCATTAGAACAAGAGCATTTTTGTTGGGCGTTGCCACACAACCAATAGGGGTTCGCTGCCTAGATTTACGCATTTCGCCTTTTATCGCAGTACGCTGTAACCACACTTGCGCTGTACTACCGATAAAAACGAAAACAATCTTGGCGAATAGTTTGTTATCAGAAATGCTATACGAAGCGTAATAATATCAAATCGAAACGACAGAGTACCGGTGCCATAAAATAAAACAGATAAACCTAAAACCCGTAATACACGACTAAAAGCATTGCGGCACGTGAGTGTGAACGGGGGTATTTGATGTTTTATGAGGCAGAAAAAGTCGTCCCAACGTATGCTTTGTTACAGTTCAAGGGAACACTGGGGGGCAGGTTTTTTTGGTGTTAGTTTAATTTTATGTTGCTTCAGTAGTAAGTGCCGTATATATATATATATATATATATATATGCATGGACCAATAGATTGCCTGTAGAATAATATTGTGATAATGTAATTCTATATTTAGACACGTTGCTAGGGCCACTTGTCTCGATGCTACAGCTCTGGGTTAGGCCCAACCCCTAGGCAGCTTCGCGATGACTCAGCCGACGGTGGCGCTGTGGTAGCTCCGGGGATCACAACGACGACAGCAAATACCAATGCCCAGTCTGCGTTTTTTTCACATTTCATCTGCGTAATCAGCTACAGCTTCGGAAGTGGCCAAATATGTTTTCTGCTCTTTCTGAAGCTGGCTGAAGTTTGACCGCAACCATTGCGTATTACGGTGCAATTATCACTCTGCTTCTGAATGCTTCTTCAGGGAAGAGCACAAACCGAGATAGAGAGAGAAAGAGATCCAGCACGTGTTAAAATAGCGGTAGGAAATTGGTGTTGATACCGTAAAACTACATCAACATGGAACTTACTTTACTTACCTGATAGGAGCATTAAAACTTGATAATCCGCGGAGGGAAAAGGAAGCCATTGGCTAGCACGTGCCTAATTAAGTTACCCGAGTTTTCGTTGTCGTTGCAAGCCGTCCTGGATGAGCTGTCCGATCTCTTTCTAGACTTGAATTACTTCTATACAATTAAACTTTAAAATCAATGTTATTACCAAAAAAAGAATGCGTAGTACAATTGTCAAGTCGCTCAGCGTTGTGAAAACTCTTCCGTCTTCGATGTCTTCATTCAATCGACGGAAGCTGAATGCATTCAGCCAAGCAGCCTAGAGAATTACTGGTGCAAAACGCGAAATCAACTCACTAAGAATTTAAAAATAAAGCATATTTATAAAAAAAGCTAACAACAAAACAGCAGGAAATGGTACCGCAAAAGACAGCAAACGAAAAAGACGACATTTGTTATCAACTTAGTGCAAAGGGTTGTTGGTTTCAATTATTCCATTTGTTATATGAGTAAGCTAGCTACTCAGAGGATGCGAGAAGGCGGACGAGAATTACCTCCTCGCCTCCAGCGTAAGGCTACACGAGTGCACATGGATATATACGCATTTCATTTGCGCGTGTGTTTAAAACATGTATATGTTATCAGCGTACCATGCACGAAGGGGGGCGCACGACCTCGTGAAACACAAACAGAATGACGTGAGGCGGAATGCTCTCGACTAATGGGATGGCACTATTGGGGAGTGTCTCCAACCTTCGACTCTCTCATATATATATATATTTATATATATATATATATATATATATATGTTCATTCGTCATCATGATGGTGTACGGGTCCTCCACTTACATATGTGATCGTGCCTTTCATCTAAGAGGACAGTCGTAACTCCATCTGCGTGGCGTGCCACATGAATCGATACACGAGTACACTCCCATATGGAGGACACACAACACACGGCCATAACACGCACCGCCTGTTCGTGTCTCCGTTGTAGTCGCTGTAGATCCGCCCTAATTTTCTCATCACATTCTCCCTTTGTTTTGTGTCGATTGCGAGCCGTTCCCATGCCATTGGTCTGATTAGCTTTTGCTCATTCGCTTGGCTCTCACTTCGTATATATATAAATATATATATATATATATATATATATATATATATATATATACATACATATATATTATATATATATATATATATACATACATATATATTTATATATATATATATACATACATATATATTCCTTCGTAGCCGTAGAGATACATGCATATCATTGGATACTCAAGAAGCGCCCAATAGCGCTTTAGGGAAATGACGGCAACATAAGGAATAGGAGGAGAGAGAGAGGACGGCGATGGGTGACGTGGATGACAAATTACCCCCGAGTGCGTTAATGGCTAAATGCTCTCACCACGACGACTAGTCGCAGTAGATGATAGCACGCCAAGTTACCAGGAACTATTTTTTCTACTCTTTTTACTAGTAGAAATAGTGTGATTACTATTACTGGTACGTGGTACGACTTTCATTTACTAATGCGTCTATGACTAACACTATTACTACAGGTACTGCCGCTAGTATTGTTGCTGCTGTTGTTGTTATTGCTGTTGTCGTTGCCGCTTGCCGCCGCGTAGAGGGGGTCGTTGGGGACATCGTAAGGGGTCAGGGCCAATAAACAGACCGGCCGGGCACACTGGCTGGCGGCTGTAGCCACAGCAGGGACGGTCGTCATCAGACCGTCGCTCAGAAAAAAACACTCGGTCACCTCGACTAGACATATATATGCCAGTCGCCAACGACAACTTGAATATCATGAGTCATGCATCGGCATGGGTGACATAGGTTCCGGCAGCAGCAATGACAACGAACAACAAAATAACAGCAACACTTAACGTATAATAGCAATAACCGCAACAACATCAACAACAACAACAACAATAAAGTCACGAAAAGCTCCTACTCCTGCTATAGTTGGTCAGTTTGCTTTTGCTGCCGCTGTTGATGCTAATGATGCTGATAATGATGATGGTGATTTTGATGATGTCGGCTAATGATGATGATGTCCATGATGATTGTGACGATCATCATCATCACCATCATTATCATAATAGCGCGGTTTCATGCTAATGGTTGAAATCGTTGTCGGGGCGCTCGAAGTAGCGGACAGCACGGACGGTGGCACGACACGGCCCTGGAACAGCGGCACCATCAACATCAGCAGCAGTAGCAGCAGCAACAGCAACAACAACTGAACCTGCAGGCGGCCCAAAGTGGCCAACGTCACAGTCACGAAGGAAGATGAAGAAGAAACGAATAGACATACAGAGAGAGAAAGACAGACAGGTGGGCGGGGCAAATAGGCAGCTAAACCGCTAGGCAACACAGGCAGATCCTATCGATTTCCGGGCAGACGGGCGCCGCTAACCAGACGACGAGCCTAAACTGGGCGAGGCTTCTGATGACTAAGAGCAGCGGCTTGGCCTATCGGCCTACGTTTGTTCCTCGATCCTCGAGGACCCTCCCAAGCATCCGACGTTCTTCCTCGCTGAGCCCGATCTCGATTCAATTCGGGAGTTTCGATCTCCTGCCCTCGCTTTCTGTCGGTGCCTAACCATTTCCCATTGCTCCCGCCCGGGCTCTCGTTCTTGATCGGTTGCTACCCTCTCTGCTTCTCCCGTTTGATACACCCCACCGCCTCAACTATTCCTCACCCGGTTGTTAACCTCCGTCTACACCTCCCCTCTCTCTCTCTCCATCCCTTCCCCTCTCTCCCTCTCTCTTTCTCTCTCTCGCGGTGTGTCTCTATGTTTCGTTCCTAAGTTGTAGCCTATCATGATTTCGTCTTTCAGTCTCAATTTGGCTAACGCGTGGTGGCTACGTCCGTGACTCGACGTTGGGCGTCGTCTATTCGGATTGATTGAGCAGGACGACAAGGTGCAGGAGAACTAACGTAGTAGCACTCGATATAGTAGTACTCACTGGTTGTAGTGCTTGAGGTAGTATAGTCATATTGTAAAAACAGCAGTAACAGTTGCCCAGTAATGGGAGTTCAATTCGATCCTGAGAGCAGAAAAAAGGTGGGCAATATACATAGAAAGGAAGAGAGAATGATGACGGAGGCAGCGGCTGCAGCAGCACGCGATGATTAACAGCCGTAGTAGTGGAGGCACCGCCTATGGACGCGGTGCACTTTGAGTTTGCTTATTGACATTTCTTATAAGATAATAATTGCACACTTGTTAATTTTGAGCTCCACGAGACGCATAGCTAGTTCGGAGCTCTTTTATGAGATGACAATATATAGTTTATATTTGCCATTTTAATCTATTCACAATGTGTTGCAACATAGTTTGTATGACTTATATTGCTTTTAACCAGGCGCCAGAGTTTCGAGATACTGCTCTCTGAGGACGCTTTTGAATTTTAGCAGAGACTTTGCCTGCCTGACGGAGGCCGGAGAACTTTGTTCCAGTAGGAGAGTCCGATTTTTTTTATAGATAGCTTTGACTGGTTGGAGTTGGCGTGGGTGTGTGACAGAATAAGCTAGATGTGTTACCCCTTATATATATCCAAACCCCCAGAGTTGTTTTCAGTGCTCGTTTTTTTAGTTGGTGAAGCCACCCGATAAGACGCATCTGTGTCAAGCCATAAACTTCTACCGCAAAAGTCGGGTGACTATGGACGGCTCTACGGCTACCGGAACTACCATCATCAGTTGGTCGATCAGCAGACCAAGAACGCCAGCCATCGGAAAGAAACAACCAAGCCGACATCATCGGCTGGATGAAGTATAGAAGACGGCAAGAGGCTATGACCACTTCATGGAGCAAACGAAGGATGAGGGACAACAGGTTGAAGAACGATAGAAAAAGGCATGAGGAACGGCGTGACGAGAGGAGACATAAATGGGAAAAAGGGAAACGGTATATGGCGAGCGCATAAGGAACCCGGCGCCTCATTTCAGTGTCGACTGGCATAGGTAGCACCGTCACAAACAACAACAACCATCAACTAACAATCTTATTGTTATACGATTAAACTACCCAGTGCAGAAAGTAACCGTCTCCTCTATATTGTGAAACACCTTTTAAGCTAGTCAAAGTTTGCCCGGGTACGCCGTCCCCATACGCTGTCAAGATCACACCAGAGCCTTGGAATAATCTTGAGGTAGAAGATTGCCACTGCCGTCACCGGACGTCACCTGTCTCTCCATAAAGAGAGATAGAGCTGTGCGTATTGTATCAACAACAACAATAATAGCAGCAGCAGCGAGGGTACTATGTAGATTTCGAGATTCAGTTAATTAACTGTTCCCTTCTTTCCCCTTGTTCGTAGAAGTAAATGAATAGTGCCCTTTCCCAAGAGACAAACGGTCGCGTCAATACAGTGCGTGGTTGAGTCAGGCGGCGTTCAGGCAACGAAGAACGCTTAATATAGATAGAAAGATATGCCGTTGAGATTTGCAGGTAGTAGAGAAGTAATGCTAGCGTATGTAAAACGAGTTTTCTCTTGCGTGCGGTTTCGCCCCTGTAGCAGGGGGTTGTGCCAAAAAAAAATAGACCTATCGTCACCCGCGTATCTACGCACTGCCCATTATGCACATTCGCCGATGTTTTTACGCTTCGGTAGTTTTGGACTCAAGGTGAACCGAGAGTATATGACGATCACCAATTTTAATAGTTTAGTATCTACTAAACGTAACACCCCTTCAAATTCAAAATTGTTTGACAGCACCTCGAGACTATAATGGGGGGGGGGGGGTCTCGTGCTACAACACTCCCCTGAGTCTACGAATATATGTCAGGCCCTGCATACGAGCGTAAGACCTCGAGATGTCACACGATACCTTCTGCCCTCTTTCAGGAGGGTAATCGGAGTAGCACTCGAAATAGTAGTACTCACTGGTTGTAGTGCTTGAGGTAGTATAGTCATACTGTAGAAACAGCAGTAACAGTAGCCCATTAATGGGAGTTCAATTTGATCCTGAAAGCAGAAAAAAGGTGGGCAAGGTACATAGAAAGGAAGAGAGAATGATGACGGCGGCAGCGGCTGCAGCAGCAGCACGCGATGATTAACAGCCGTAGTAGTGAAGGCACCGCCTATGGGCGCGGTCTGATGCACCTTGAATTTGCTTATTGACATTTCTCACAAGATAATAATTGCACACTTGTTAATTTTGAGCTCCACGAGACGCATAGCTTGTTCGGAGCCCTTTTTATGAGATGACAATATATAATTTATATTTGCCATTCTAACCTATTTACAATGTGTTGCAACATGGTTTGTATGACTTCTATTGCTTTTAACCAGGTGCCAGAGTTTCGAGATACTGCTCTCTGAGGTCGCTTTTGAATATGAGCAGGGACTCTGTCTGCCTAACGGAGGCCGGAGGTCTTTGTCCCAGTAGGAGACTCCGGTTTTTTTATCGATTTCTCCCTCGATATAACCGTGTCCAAGTAGTGCAGAATTTAGCATCATGTTTCATCAACCGGACAGGCATCACGCGACAATATCGCGTGATGCCTGTCCGGTTAACGCGAAGGTAGATTCTTGACGGAAGTCTCCTAGGGCGCTGCATGCGGCATGGACCATGTATGCGACGTCGTTCGTCTGCCCGGAGGTGGGTGGCGTTGTACATCTGTGGTTCCTGGCCAACTTGAATCGGCCTTACTTGATAAAGGCGCCTGCACTAGTGAAGCCTCTGTAGACGAACGTAGAAGCCGATCTTACCAACCAACGTTTCTAATCAATCAAAAATGACGGGCTCGCTAATTTGCTGGAAACTCCACCCTATATTAATGGTAGTGCCACTATTGCGGTGCTGTAGTGTTTTAATTCGTTTAAAACACCTGAAACCACCACCTATATATATATATATATATATATATATATTCGCCAATTATTGGTAGCAATATATATCGGATGTTATGCGAAAATATACATTTATATTATGTAGTGCACACGTGATTGTAGCCACGCTGTGTTTATTTCAGTGCATACAAGTTTATGGTATCTATCAACACCACATTCTGCATCAAATCTACATACATAAAAATCGACCTCAAAACACTGTCCGCTCAAACATATGCGGTGATGATAGCCTTGCCATGTCACTCGACAAACTAATTACCGTTCTTCTGAGCTCTTTTCTTTCATCTGCTGGTCCGTCCGTATATGTTATTATGCGTATCTCTCGAAACTCTCTATATACTGTGAGTACAGCCCTATTTAGCGGTAGCCCGTATAGAGCGAAATTTTCTGTAAGGGTCCGATTACGCCATAGCTCATGCGCGAACGTAGCAGATGCGTTTTTGGACAGACAAAGCACGCGCTAGATATAAAATTCCTTTAAACGGTCCCACTTTTGCAGATCGCTCATTGTGAGAAAAGGTGCTATTGCTGGCAGACCGTGTGGGCCACCGCTAATATAGGGTGGAGCTGCCAGCAAAATGCATTTTTGATTGATTAGAAGCGTTGGTTACTAAGATTGTCTTCTACATCCGTCCACAGAGGCTTCATATTGCGCCAAGTTCCGCACTACCCGTGAATATGATCGATGCGTAAATGTATTTCCTCCTCTTAAAAAATATATAGTGTGTTATAATTGATCACTGAATACAGCTCCTAATATTTTTTTGATCTAAACAGATGATATATATATATATATCTGTTTTAAAGTTTTTTTACCTCAATAGATGAAGCGTCTTTATTGAAAAATTACATTAATTGAAATTTAAGGTACCCGGAATAGGATCTTCTGAACCAACATAATGAACACTTGCGCGATATTTAGAAGCGTTTCTTTAAATTACAAAATCGTTTCTGTTACATTGAGACGGAGCGCTGATTTACGAATTTTTCGATGTCATGAGGTCAAAAAATACTACCGAACATAAAGTATGTACTGAAGAAATACTAAATGGAACGTATACTTTCATATTTCTAGCATCGTTAAAATCTGGCAGGTATTCTACAAGATCGTTATGGGATGCTCTATCGTGCTGCTATGTCTGGGTGGGTTGCGCGTGCAGTGCATGTGTTCGTAGCGATGTCTGAAATCATTGATTGAAAAATTCTCGAGAAGATGCACCGAAGGCGAATCACCCATCACGCGTGTTACGGTGCAGCCAGAGCAAATGCCTAAATGAAAAAGCCAGCCCCGAGCAGCAGCAGCAGGAAGAAGCAGGGTCAGGTCGCGGTTAGCATGCAAATAAATCAGCTTGATCGGCATCGGAGGCGTAGACTTCATTATCAGTGAGAAAATGAGGACGTTTGTCATGAGTTCGCTCACGACGCTGCGAGGGTTGATGATAGAAGCAACAATTTGCAGCATAAGCAGCAGCAGCGACAACAACAACTAATACTACTACAGAAATAGCAACGGTAACTATAGTAGTAGTAGTAGTAGCAACAGCAACAACGACAGCAATAAAGTCAACGGCAAGGACAACCAATGCCAATGACAAGAACATCAGCATTTATAACAGTAACAAAAGAGGCAATAACAACAACACTAAACAACAATGACAACACTAAACGACAACAACGACAACACCAAACAACAACACTAAACAACAATGACAACACTAAACGACAACAACGACAACACCAAACAACAACAGGAGAAAACAACAAGACCACCAAACAACGACAATAACAGCAGAAACAACAACAACTACAACAACAACACCACCAAACAACGACAATAACAACAACACCAACAAACAACGACAACAACGACAATAACAGCAACAACAACAAGAAGCTACATAATCAGCAAGACGACTCATGCTGGGATGACGGTTGCGCTGTCAATGTTGAAGACCGCGATAGCATTGACCGCCATTGACGGGCTGCCAGAGGTCATTGACATTCGGTGATTGGGCGACCGAACGTGATGGGGCTGCCTTAACTACAGCCACCGCGGCTACAGCTTGCGTATCACGTATCGTGGTAACGCGTCGTCGGGGGAGTAGTTGGGTACGGGCCGAACCAATTACTTACAGCCATACATCGTTTTTTTTAGTCAAACGTGCGCTATTGTTAGGCGATTGATGACTAACAACAACAACAACGGTTGTTGTGAGCTACTGACGACGAAGGTTCTAGTAAGGATACGTCTCGTGTTGGCTCATTACCTTCAGCACATAATAGAATGACACAACAAACGCGGATAGACGCATGAAGCTGGGCGATTGAATGGACTTTGAAATATATATATATATATATATTTTGAATATATACCCCAATTGTCATGTTCCCACCGTTGGTGATTAATTACAATGAATAAATGTGCATAATAAGAATTACAAAAAAAAAATATATATATATATATATGTATATATATATTGCGGCGTTTCTCCCCTCCCAATATCTTTCTCTCCCTCCCTCTCCTCTCTCTCACTATATATATATATATATATATATATATATATATATATATATATAGAGAGAGAGAGAGAGAGAGAGAGAGAAAGAGAGAGACAGAGAGAGGGCAAGAGAGATCGAGAGGGGAGAAACACCGCAAAAGTAGGCGGTGATTACTTCCTAGGTTGTGTTGTGCCTACTAGCACCCACTGTTGAGTAATCGTAAATGGCCAAGGTGTTCGGCGAAACGCTACCACAGGGACCACCTCCCTTGATGTAGATATGACATTACTATCATGATGTCAGATGATTTCATTTATCTGCACCGTGATATGCTTTTTTACCAATGTTTTAGATGTAACAGCGTCTCTCTCTCTCGCTCTCCGCTTATTTGCTGCTTATTTTCCCTATTCCGTATGCGTTTGTCTAAATTAAATTACAGGTTTGTCAATTTATTTTCAAAGCGCGCACATCTGCGCCTTCAGACCAGAAATTTTTCCTGCTTACATTCTCTTAGAAGACCCAATATTCATCGCAGGTTTTCAAACGATCCAAAAATGAAGCTCGATGGTGAAGCGATTGCGCTCGAATATGTTAGCGTTACTTAAGTGGCGAGAAGCCGCCTTGCAAAACTTGGAAGCTCGTCCAAGTTTTTTTTAGCTTTTTGACAATGGTTGCTTGGTCAACTTCTTCCGCGAGTTCTCGAGTCTGCTGGATTGCTGTATCTTTAAGCGCGAAACGCTCTTTTTCAACAAAAGCGGTCAATCCGAGTTGGTTCACCGTCGAGGCTAAAATCTCCACCGCAAAACTTGGAACACGATTGTCGGCACGTCCGTTCGTTGATTAAGTCGTCTTCAAAGATGGTAGAGATGCTTCGACAAGCTACAGCAGCTTTGGAAGATTTTTGAAACTCGTACAATAAAACACTCACGAGTTTGTACGTTTACATTCTACAGTTACCCGTCTTATCAGAGTAGGCAACTAAGTTTTTACGGCGCCAATACGGACCTTACTGGCTGATGCAGTAATTGCCGCTCGATCATAAACGTATCACCCTTTCCCATGCTGATGTCGTCTAGAAAGCTGTGAAATTTCTATCCCAACCAAGTGGACACCAAAACGGCAAGAACGATTAAATGAACCTAATGTAAATAATATTAATAATTATATAATAAATTGCAAGTAATTTCAAAACAAGAAGCAACATTTAAAACAAACGTCATGGTAGAATTCAGTGGGCAGGCATGCGGCCAAACAAAATTCAGTCTTTTCTCACGCTCCCGGTTGCTTTTTTTTATTTTCTTACATAGGCCTTCTCTTAAATAATAATAATAATAACATAAATAAGAAGACACATTATTCAACGTACCAGTGGCTTGCTATTTATTTACTACTAAGACCTAAAATTATATATACAGAACGTGCGCGGCACGTTGCGCCCACTTCTCTTATCTTCCCTCCCTCCGTGACAATCCATTAATTTGGGATGTTTGCTAAAGTGAGTGGGAATAAAGTAAAGGAAGCGGACGCTGAAGCTTAAGTCAGGGTCTGGTTCGTTTTAGTTGACAAGTTGTCCTTCACGAAGCCCATCGACCGTCTTCTTGAGTTCATCGATGAGAACCTCGTAGTTAAATGATTTCGGCTCCCGATTGAAGTTCCAGAGTAAAAGCTTGCGCCTCAGTTCCCCTGATCCATAGTACATCTGGTGCTGATTAGCTAAACACTGTGCGTGTTCCGGGCCAATAACCTGGAAAGTTAGTAGACAAAAGTCGTAAATTAGCAGCATGAAAGCAACAAAACGACCTCAAATATTGGTGGAATATGTGGAGTGATTGTTCACTCAACACAAAAGTCAAAATTCACTAGAAACGAGCCAGCATCTGTCGACATCTGGCGCTTATTAAAATCCACAAAGTTTACGCAAATGATGAATCTGAGTGTGGAAATTAGGAAATCGAAGAAAAACTAGGATGGCTTTATGAACGAAATCACCCGTATTCTGAACTATATACACACGTGTTGGTTGTGTTTATTGTTAATCGTAAGAAAATCCGCCGACAGAATATACGTGTAGGCAAATTGTCAAGAGACATATACCAAGTTTACAGCATTTACGACATTCCAATGTTTTCTGGTTCCCCACGTTGCCCCTACAGTTCGACAATATCCAAGTTATACCAAGTTTATCAAAGCGTGCCCATATGCATGCTCACAGTGTGGCGATGTTCTAAACAACAAAAAAAAGGATCCTCGGTGTGATGCAGAACGTATTATTCTGTGTTTAGCTTTTAAAGATAGGATTGCTAACAAAGCAAAAACATGTAACCTAGATATTAATAAATCAGGACAAAAACACTAAAAATTATAACGCGGAAACGGAACGAAGCGTGCACATTATGTGAAGTGACTCAGCACTGCTGACATAAGTAAGAAATTGTCTCTTCCAAAATTTCTAGGAGGCAGAAGTGAGCGATTAAATAAACTTATATTTGAGCCGCTTGCCTATAAATGCCAGAAAAGCACGGATCAGAGAAATAAGCAACGCCTTTTTCAATGTTTGACTACCATGGGGTCCAAGGCTGTTAAAGCCAGATGTCCCCGTTCTTCCTCTAATACTTGGTTTGGCCCAGTAAAGCGGAATGCACAAAATCCAAAATTAGTGTCCTACCAGTAGTGTGTTTCCTACAGTTCTAGTAATAATAATACTTAAATAACACATTCCTATATTAGCATAATCTATCCATAGAATAAATAGGTTATGTAAATGTAGGAATTCAATACATTTTAAGCTTCATACATGTGGCATACATTGACGCTATTCAAAAGTTGCAACCGTTAAAGCTAACATTAGCGGATGTATTAACTTCGCAATAGTGACACTCATTCCCAAGGCAAGCCAAACGAATATGTTTAGTCACTTCAAATATATTAGTTGTGTGCCATACCTGCCAGAGAGTCAATTATTATTAATGATCAAAACAAATTATACTAAATGCATTTTTTATACGCCCTAAACAGCACATACCCAAAAATATGTCACTACAAGATAAGAACATAGTCAAAGCATCAGGGTTATTTTTTCTCGACGTAGAAAAAGTGTTTAACTATACAAACAATATTGCATTCTAAACACTCCAAAGCAGATAAACGAGATGTAGGCTCTCTAGCGAAATTAATGCTGCACTGAGAACGCTATAGGGCACATGCTTTTTCACGCCACTATACTTAATATTCATAACTTGATTTCTTAAGGCATACATTCAATTATTTGGGGTTACTGAAAAAGTTTACAAAAATCCAAGCGCTTCAAGAACCTAACCTTATAATATCATTACTGGATGATAATTGAAATGTCGGAAATCCTACTAGTATTATAGGAATATCAAAAGTCATTATTATTATTATTATTATTATTGTCGCGTTGATTTGCCATGCTTCGGCGGTATAATGTTAGGCGAGAATATCTGAAACTTGTTTTAAGTTCAAATATCTCATTTAAAAATAATGTCTTTAAGCTTTTCAAACGCATAACCATATAGTTCTATAAGATCAAAGTCAATATCTATAAACCGTTATTTGTGCCCAATATTTGCCATATAATTGCTCTCTTCGGCAGCACGAATCACATACTCCTTAACAATTTGCAAGCCACACCAAACGATGCAATGCGCGCTGTCTTAGGATTTCGACAGGACGAGAGTATTGATTGTGTCGTTCTCTTTAAACCCCAAACTAAATAGAAATCTCTCTCACACACACTCACGCTCTTGCTAATCATACAATTTAATTAAAATTTTATTTTTGACAACATCCAGCCCTGGCCATTTCCCTTTTCATTTACGCCGAGTCCCTTGTTGCTCTGGTTCCAGGCAATATATGTAAATATTTGAATCATGGATATGAATTACGTACATTAATATATCCATCGCATTTCTTTACCCTACCACCCTACCAGTTGCGCGGACATAGGACATAGTCTCTTAGAATTTAAACAACAACGCATGACTGTCGATTAATATGCTCTGATAGGGCTATAGCATACCTATGGGACAATTTGATAAATGCTTTGAGAAATTCGACCATTGAGTATATTTAAAAGACGTTGGGATTGAGCGGTTGCACAAATCGTTAAAAACTCTAATTTCTCCGAACAGCAAAAATCCAATAATGATGACCTTATTTAATATGGCAATGACAATTAACATGTTTACTATTACTATCTTTAACCTGTGTACTACAAGTTTATACTACACTGTTTATTAAATAGCTTGTCGTAGTCAAAATAAAGAAACAAAACAAACAAAGTTTATAAACCTTATTAAACTTAACTAGCTGTGAACCTAATCAAACTTAACTAGCTGTAAACCTAATTAAACCTAACTGCTGTATCTGTTAGTCGATAGCTGTATGTGAGTTTCGCATACCAGAGAGTAACGGCGTCCACGATTTGCTGTAGAATCGCCTGGGTGAAGGGGGGGTAGGACTCTAAATTAAGGCTTATTCTGTCAGACAGCCACATTGCTACCGAAATTCACTCACCTCTCCATTATATTCGCCGGCCATAAGCACAACGCCGTGTTTCTTCTCGAAATCGGTAAAAAACTTTAACCTCAGACAAGCCGGTGCCTCGCTCTGGTGTCTCTGATAGTCGGCAAGCGTTGTAAAATGCACCTCCAGTCCACCGCTGGCTATTTGACCGAAAAACATCTGGTACCTAACAAACATTCACAAAAGTCGACGAAATGAGAAATTTAGCTTTCCATTAAGTTACTGAACAACTCAGGCAGACCATGGCAGGAAATAAATTTACATTTAACCCATACATCTCTTGTCTCGTTACCGACAATATCCTTTCAAGCACACATGGTGTAGATTTCTACCAATTCAAATAAGCCAAAGAAGAGCGCCAAGAGGGCGACTACGACTGATGAGTTCCGTTTTTATCTACCCGCATGACAAAAAATGGATATTAATCAAAGGCCGGCAATTAGTTTACAACTAGGTCTTCAGGAATGTAATCTGAGGCCGTTCAAGGCATCAATCCATACAAGAAGTATACCCACGTAAACTGCGTTCTAGCAGTTTACGATCAGCTCACGTCTGATACGCTGAGATATACCACAAGGGAAGTGGAAAAATAAACTTTAAGTGTTCATATAAAGCAAACATGTGAATTTTTATTATAAACTTCAAAAGATTGCCGCAAAAAAATTAGGTGAAAAAGAACAAAATATATCTTTGAGGAAGGAGTGTTGTTAGTGCTCCTGCCAATTGTAAGCGTAGCAATCCACTAAGTACAAAGCAGTTTAATTTCAAAATATTTTTACTTAACTCCTGAGTGGGAAGGGACGTAACATAAATGTATGCAATATAAATTCTCAGTATGAGTGATTTTTTTTAGGTTTGTAAAATGTGCAGAATCTTCCGTTTTTAGTTGACCAGCTACATTAATAACAAGAAAATTATTTCATGTACATAAACAGCACCTTAAGAATAGACAGGAATTTGGTACCAACCCATCGCCTCGAGGAACGGGATAGATGAACATAGGAAAATCGACACCCCGTTTCGACATTGTCTGGAATGTATCGTTTGGCACAACGGCACAAATCGCGTCCTTGTTTGCGTGGCGGTCTTTCCACACAGTCGTTAGTTCATCTAATGATAGCGCCTCCAACTCCTCGGGTTTCTCTATCCGAATCGGCTCTTTCGTCTGCCGAGGCACTGCTGAAAATGCACAAATATACGAAGTCAGTAAATACATACTTATGCAGTGTATAGGTGTATATATATGTATATATATATATATATATATATATATATATAGCAAGCAAGGACACGGACAGCTGATTCTTAACCACGTTTTTACCACCATTTTTTATTAAGGCGAGCGCTGCCGAGTGCGCAAACGTATTGTAAATGATTAATAAATCATCACAATATTTTCTATACACACAAGGTCAATATACTTACAAATGCATGCGTATGAATTGTTAGTGTGAATGTGTTTCGGTGGAGCAGCTTGGCTGTGGCCATAAATACAGCGTTAACCACATTATTTTTTTTGTACTCAGAAGAATAAACTTAATTATGAAATACGGGATAAGGATTGTCTCTAAAATGAATTGTTACATTGCTTGGAAAATCTGTTGCAATATGTACTTACTATTTCGACATTTTCATAAAAACAAATATATAAACACGTTTGTGCAATTATGATGAGGGAAAACAACAGCTCCATAGTTTTTTTACAAGCCACCCGCTACCAAACGACGTCAATTTTCAGCGGTCCCGCTCGAGAGGCGTAAAGTAG
This sequence comes from Dermanyssus gallinae, assembly GCA_003439945.1. NCBI lineage: Eukaryota > Metazoa > Arthropoda > Arachnida > Mesostigmata > Dermanyssidae > Dermanyssus > Dermanyssus gallinae. The sequence goes on along the minus strand of QVRM01002947.1, from coordinate 44,857 downwards.
AAGATTATAAGCAGAGCGCTCTTTATGAAAAGTGCTTATGTTTGTCTTCAATCAGGAACGAACGTTATTCTTTTTTCGTTTTGCTTTGTTTTTACTATCTACCTGCCGGATCCAGTTGTTGCTCCTGCTCGGCCGATGGTAACGTGCCATCGGCGTTGATGACCATCTTCTTGCGACGTTGTTGTTTCAGTTTTTCGAGTCGCTCCTCGAACTCGTCCTGTCGCTCCTCTTGAAGCTTCTTGAGCTTCGACGCGTACTTCGCGAAGTACGGATTGTCTTCGGCGATCGAGTATGCTCGCGAAACACCACCACCACCACCACCACTAGCAGGACCGCTATTAAGACCACCAGCTGGTCTCCTGACCCTGCTGCTCGGATGTCGTAATGCCGCGCGGCCAAACTGCCGGAGCAGCAGTAACGTTGGGCTGTACGAAGACATTGGGTAGCTCGACCACCCACACAGTGGCTTCAATCAACCCCAAGTACTAGTGCTTGAACTGTAACGCATATTCCTTCCATACGCTCATATAATAGTGATAATAATAATAATAATAGATAGCCTCCTAGAATCTAGCAGAGGAGGCGAAACTCTCTTCGCAAGTGAGCGCGCATGTTTGTTTACAAAGGAAAATCGAACGAACGGGTTGTGGCGACCGGCGTCGTCTGCTGCTGCTAACCCGGCGAGCTTGTCGACTGCTGTGTTGTTATTGTTACAGCCGGCTTTCACCGGCCGTCCGGAATCGACGTCCTCCCCTTCGTGGGTATTATGTATGACTACCAACACACTTCGTGGGTAGGTATGTTCTACCCAACAGACTATCTACCGCCAGCCGTGAGATCGCGCGCGTCGAAGGTGGTGCCCTCACGTGGCGAAACGGGTAAGTAATACTGCTTCTTATAACGGCAAGGTTACCCGTTTGTTGTTACCCGATAGTTTACCTGTTGGACGAAACCTTCCCGTTTGATTGTTTACTTGTTGAAATAAAATTGCCTCTTTTGACGAGTAGTTTCCGGTGTCGCGCTGGGATCGAACCCACGACTTATGTTATGACAGAGAGTTTGCGGCGGCGGCAAATCGTTTTTACCGTGAATCAATATGTCTCATCCATTCACCCACTTGTGGCTTGTGTACTCTTAGTATTAGTTATCAGCTGCAATCAGCTGGGTGTGCAAAAACTACTACAGTTTTCTACATGAACTGCTAAATCCTGTCAAGTCAAGCAACCGCATACACTAAAGTATATACACTAAACTAAAAAAAAAGTATATACACTATATATATATATATATATATATATATATATATATATATATAACGAGAACTGTCATCCGTAAGACCTGCCATACTGCTCCACCAACGCGATTAGTCAGTGGCATGTGTATCGCAGCTGTTGTATGACTTTATGACTTCGGCAAAACAGTTTCATTTGGAAGAACTACCTTGTGGAGATGAGAATAAAATAGCATACAAAAAAGAATCTGCTGCTAATGAGATGATATAGCAGCAAAACTCAGAGGTGACGGTTGAGGGGCTGCCACATCGACGAGCGCTCGCCGGGGATAGATAGGGAAGCAGATTATATATTTATTGGAAACAGATAGGGAAGCATTCATTCAAAACGCGCCTTCGAGATGCACACAAGCAAAACCAGTTGAGATGCACACAACCAAAAAAAGTCTACTTGTGGTGGAACTCCCGAAACCGCCGAGTCGCTACAGACAAACCAAGCGAAACAGATACATGACGCGAGCTGTGGCGCCGAGAAGTGAAGAAGAGAGTACTACACTCTGTGGTAGTACAGGTAGCGATTCGAACAATTGGCGCCGCGCGATGGTGAGAGAACTGCCCGTGACATCCTCTTCCCCGTGGGTAGCGCTGCCTCGGTTACCGCAGCCAAACTGTTGCTGATTAATGCAAGCAAGGCGGCTGACACAAATAACCCAAGATAAGCAACCCTTTCTTTGCGCGCGATCTGCTTTCCGCCCTTCGTTCTGCCGAGTAGTTTTGCTATCTCTCAACCAGTTGTTAAGGCAGTAATCATCTCCGCTCGTAGTATTCGATTGATTGGCTGTGGCAACGCGCTCCTCGGATAACAAGTCTACCATCCTCGAGCGAGCCATCCTCCTCCATATCATCCCATGACGTTGGGGCATCGTTGTCAGTCGTTTCTCTTCTATATCTGCCTCCGCTTGTAGGTGATACTTAGTCGGAGTGTTTCATCTGCAGGCGACGGCTGAAGTGAACTGGTGCCAACACCTCGGATTCATCAAGGTTTATTGAACATAGACGTTAGCACGTGCGAACAATAACAGGTGAGTGGTGCAAATGGCTCTTTTAGTGATCTTGGTTGGCCCACCATGAAGATGAGCCTTTAAACAGAACTTGCATACCGAATTCATAGTATGGTGATCGTCTCAACCTTTTGCCGGTCTTCGCGCTCCGCCGGTGAATGAGTGCCTATGAATGAATTGAGCAGCACAGGCGACAAGCCGGCATCTGTAGCATGTATTGCACGTCTTTACGTAGTATTACAACATTAAATAGAATTGCTTGCTTATGGTACTGCACCTGCGAATATTACTACTCCCATTATCATACAATACAGCAGTAGAATTACTGCTAGCAACAGACCTTGCTCGGAAGCGATACTTGAGTGTTAGACATTGAACCAGAAATTGGATTGAACCGCTGGGTATAACTGGACTATAACTGGGTGTAAAGTTTGAGTTCAAGGAATCAGCAAGCAGTACGTAGTCCGTGTTGTTCCAAAATGCAACAGAGTACTTTTCGCGACTTTTTACGGGTTTTACAGAGAACACCATGTTAAGAGGGACTTGAAGGTAATTTAACGATTCGGAAAGATAATAGCTCTGATTTGCCAGTCTGGATCGAGTTGTAGGACCTGCGCATAGGAATGTCTTCTACTGTATTTCGGAACATACAGTAGTATCTTAGTTATATCGAGGGGTTGACTTTACAATGTCGATTTGAACTAATAGTGTTTTGTAAGCCAGTAGATACATCGGTCTCGCGGTTTGCCTCGGTATTTGGTTTTTGGGTGGGATTCGTGTCGAGATTTGGGTAGCCTAAGAAGGAAATAATAGTGTTTCTTTGTAATATTGTAGGTGTCTCCTGTTCGACAAACGGAGACCATCGTATTAGGTTGCGATCACTAGTTATAAAGTATTTGTTTTTTATCAATATAAATACATTGTACCTCCCTTTCTCTCTCTCTCTCACTCTATATATATATATATATATATTATATATATATAAAGATAGTATGATAATTAGTGTATTAATTAGTCGGCGGAGGATTACGAGTGCCGACGCTGTTGACCTCTACGAGTGTCTGTATGTGTGTGCTTGTATGGGTGTGTATGTTGTTATCTGTGTGATTGAGTATCAGACGAGTTAGGCGATTAGAAGGTTGGAGCCATCTTTTTGTCGTCCCACTCAAGGCACTATCGGGACCGTTAGGTCGTGATAGGGCCCGCATTATCTATCGTGTAGCCGTTGCTGCTGCTGCTGATGCTGCTGTTGTTGCAGTTGTTGGGACTATACCTGTCTCTCGATATTTCTAGCCAGCAATCTATTTATCTGTCTATTTATCTAATCTATCTATCTAGCTAGCTGGCTAGCAGCAGCAGCAGCAGCTGGGCTGCTCTCATTGTCCATCGTCTGTTCTTACCTCATGTGATCGCGATCGTAGGCAAGCTTGCTACAACGGCTGATACTGATGTGTCCGCCGGGCACATCGGGCATGCCATGATGATAGCCAGACGTAATTCGAATGGAGGACTCTAGAAGGCTACGCTATGTTGTTGTCGTTTTCATTATTGTTGTTATTGTTTTTATTGTTGTTGTTGTTTTCATTGTTGTTGTTGTTAAGTTGAACGTTGTTGTCGACTAAATAGCAAACAGGAGTAAATACGAACGCACCTGTTCATTCGAAGCCATCGACCTGGTATGCATGCGGACATGATGCTTGCACTGCGTGTCACTTTATTTCCAATATAAATACGTTCAATACGTTTTATTACGTTTTATTATTTATTATAGTCAGATTATTAACTGTGGTTATAGTTTCTCATTTTAATCGCATAAAATAAGTATTTCGTTTTTTTGCCGTTATACACTACTCTAGTAAGTCTGGTGCGAACGTTTACGTTAAACTTCGTGTAAATATTGGCGAAATACACTTTGGCGTGCCCGCACATAGCTTCTTGAGCTGGTGCGGGTGTAGCACCTATATTGTTCTATAGCCATGATATAATCCTACTATGTCAAGTGGGACTAGGTTAGCCAACTTGGTGAAGGAAATTGATCCGGTAGTCAAGGATACATTCCTCTACGACGGTTACTTCGACGCTACGGTGTTGATGGGACGAGGAAGTCAGAGCTGCGACTCATTAGGTGACATAGCGTACTCTCAAGTACCCGTCTCACCCACCGCTAAATCCAGCTATTCTGCATTTCCTGATCCAGGCCCTAGCAGCACCGAGACAAGTAGCTAGAAACTATATTCTGACTTGATGACAAAGAGATTCAGCACGTTTTTAGCCACGACGCATATACAGCGGAGTCAAATTGACCATGGTGGTCACATTACGTACCACAGATCTGGCTGCTCCAAAGCGGCTGCTTCGAAGCTAAGGATATAAAGTTGAAACATTAAAGCAAACGATGAGACTCCATCGGTTCAGAGTCCAAAACGTAATGATGCCATTCAACGTGGCAGTGCCTATCGCCATCGAAGATCTGAGATGTCGCAAATCGATGTCTGGTAACAGGTTCCGCATTCCACGGATTTCATCGGACGCTTCGTGGTTAACCTAGATTCCATGCACCGGGTGACTGGTGCAATTGCACAAGCTGTGGCAAGTATTCTGCTGACCAGCATTAACACGTCCCTTTTCTAGGGGCTCTGACGTGTTAGCCCCTATCTCTTTTAAGATGTGTGATTCTTTGGTACAGATCATTGTAAATCGTTGTAGGACGTATACGACACAGGTTGCCGCTGTCCTGCGTTGTAACTAATGCTGCGATTGCAGTTGTAAAATGTGTAAATTACGTGTTTTTTTTCTAAAATGGTCGACATGTATATTGCAAATAAATAGTAATTGAGTTCGATTAGAATAGCCGCTTACGGCAACTTGTCTACCCTAACCCAAAAACACATTCCATATGATCGAGATTGATTGCCAGCATTCCGGCAGTTCCCCGGCTTTCCGCTGGCGGCGGGCCGGTCTCTCTTAGTCCCTGTTATTTGCTTTGACCTATTCGCTATGCGCTTAAGAGCGTGCACGTGTGACGCGATAATATCATGCGAGGCGTAACCATAGGAAAAGTGGCCAATAGGCATCACTGTTAAGTTTCCTGGGTATGATGATTGGGGCCTCAGCTGATACTCTCGTAGACAGATCATGCCTGGGTAATAGACAGCTTCGCTATCGAAACTTCGCTATCCAAATGGTGATGATGATTATTATTATTTACCCGAACACTCTTAAAACTTTGAAATGTAAAGCCTAAACGTGTGTCCGTAGAGTTTTCGTCCACCTCATAATGCACATTATTCAATATTAGCAGTCAGAAATGGTCAGCATTTGTTTCAAACACAGCATCTCTCTTCATTCGCGCGCTGTACGCGCTTTTGCAAGAATATTTTTATTAACCAATTTTTCTTTATTTAGCTTGACGCTGACTACACGCGTGTATGTCTCTAAGATGATAATGATGATAGTTACCAATGAGCATTGTTTTTATTTTTAGTCATGATATGTTTAGTTAGAATTCTCATTCCTACTAAAAGTAAAGTTTTTGGGCTGACCTTCAGCCAAGATTTAACGTCCTCGGAATTGTTTTTCACATTGCTTCATAGACGGAACGCCATAAATACAAATGTGCAACGGTGGGGCTCGAACCCGCGCACCTATCTGTCTCCTCCGGTTGCGAGGCGCAGACTTAACCCACCACGCCACCGGGCTCGACCCTACTACTACTACTACTACGGGAAGCACTACTCTTAATTAAGTTAAAAAAGTTAAGATATTAGCGTTACATTTTGTCATTGTGGTTGCCAAAGAACGTTGGCGTTATTTGGTTGTGGATTTTGCGCCTGCAGTTTGCCTATGACTTACGGCGCGTCGTATTTCAGTACATCGTGCCGATCCGCGGTTGCATTCGCGCAAGCGACACCCGTTTACCAAACTCGGGCAGATTCTTCGTCGAAGTATCGCATTTTGCCTGTGGTCCTCATTCTCAGCGGGCACGTTGAACGTCCGGTAGATAAGCCCATCATACTCTGTTTGGTACTGACACAGCATCTGCAAAGCTACTACTGTGTCTCTCTAGTCTCTAGTGCCGAGCTGCGCTCCGAATACTGGCGTGATCAAGGTTAGACACTTGTGCTCACATGAGATCAGTGAAGCAACTCAGACTGCCTAGCAATGATGGCGCCTAAGGTCCCGGATATGTAAAATATTGTACCTCTATAGCACAGACGTATCAATTCATTGTAGTGCGTATACGGGAACGTCCGTTGAGACACGATCTTATTTGTTTACTACTTATACACTTACAAGCAACGTGTAAAAGTAATTTAACTAAAAACATATACGCATATATATATATATATATATATACGTGCGTATGTGAGTGAGTAATTTGTTGGCAACTTTAGAAAAGATGAAACTTGATTTCCCACTAACGTTTCCTGTTGTCTACCAAGTATGCCACTTATTACCCAGCACGTGGGGCTCTCTACGCAATAAAGAGCCAGAACGTGGCTTTGGCTCCAAAACCGATCACTCTTAAATCAGCTTTTGTGATTTCCACTTTAGTTAAAGCGGCTTTAAGGGCGAGCCTCTGTCGGTTGCGCAAATTGCAGAAAATAGTGATAATAATACCAATTATTATGATTATTAGTATACAAAATTCAACTACAAATATGGTCATTTGCAGCGACAAATGTATGTTATTGGCCGAGATTCGAGGATCCAGGAAGCATCCTATGTCTGTGGTTTCCCATGAGGAAGCTTCAGCTCATTCAGGAACGTGACTGTAGTGAAAATAGTTTTACTTTACCTTAAGTCCTAGCAGTTTAGTATATACCAGCAGCAGCAGTACACGCCGCTATAATATCCGACGAGGGCACTCTATCTCGATTAGATTAAAGGGGGGGGGGGGGGGCTATTTGCCAGTGTGGCAATGGCCCCTTTCTACAATGACTCGTGTGGCCATGCGCGCGGGATCCAAGGAACGCCTTGATCGTCGGGTCGGTCGCGGTGGTCCTAGAGAGGTCCTGACGAGAACGTGGTAGTCCATCGCACGACGTTCTCCCAACGATTGGACTGGCGTCAGTTGGCAGGAATAACATTAACTCGGAATCACGCTTTCCGAAGTGGTTGCGCCTTTCTGCTGCTGCTGCTGTTGTTGTCGTTGTTGTTGTTGTTATGGACGCGCGAAAGTTATGGTATAATGTTGTTGATGTTGTTGGCGGGGGTGGGGGTAACTAATGCTGCCCCCTTACCCGCCCCCCGGGCTTTAGCAATGCGAAAGAGTAATCACTTGCGGTAGTAATACTTTAGCACTGCTACAACGATGATTTCTATTGTAATACTCTTTGCACTGTTTGCCTGTTTATGCGAGGTTGACAGAGATAAATACACAGAGAGAGAGATAGAGATAGAGAGACAGAGAGGGGGAGGAGGGAGAGTTGTGTGGGTGGGTGGGTGGGTGATTGTGTGAGTCGGCGCGGGGTGGTTGGTGCGATCAATCTTATCTGTTCGAGATAAAGCGCCGATTGGGCTACTATTGCTCAAAGGCCAGATAGGACTGCCATTTTAACGCGTTATCGTTAGCACCGCTGATGCTGCTGCCGCCCTCGTTTAAGCGCCAGCGCCGGCACCCCTGTTGACCGCCCGGCGCCGTTCGGTTGCTGTTGACGGCTGACCGGTTGTGTTGCTGTTGTTGATGTTATTGTCGCGTTGTTGTTGTTGTTGGTATTGTTGTTGTTGTTATTGTTGCTGCTGCTGCTGTTATTGTCGTTGTTGTTGTCGTCGTCGTCGTTGTTGCTGTGGCCGTCAGGTTGTTGTTGCTCCGTCGGGGTGTTCGTCGTTCTATTGCTGTTGGTGGTAGCGGTGGTGGAGGACGGTGGTGCTCGCGAACGTGAATAAGATTCTGTTGCTGTTGTGTTGTTGTGTCGTTGCCGTTGTTGCTGCGGCGGGCTGCCGTATTGTGAATTGAGTGTGATATGTGTGAACGATAAACGGTGGACAATGGACATAGCCGACGAAGATAGAGGGAATAGCCGTCGTGCTGCCAGAGGAAAGAGATAAGTGATCGACAACATCAGCAGCAGCAGCAGCAACATTACCACACCACCACGAGCGATTGGAGCAGCCCATGGTGTCTAGAGGTCCTAGAAACCCGCCGCCGCTGTTGTTGCTGTGATTGTTGTTGTTATTGCGATTGTTGTTGTTGTTATTGCCGCCGTCACCTCCAGGTCCATCACGGCACTACTTTACGTTCCCTTAGGCGAGCCTACGACACCCTAGACAGGAGTAACGCCGCCAGTTGATTGGTCTCTACAGCCCGACATCTATACAGCTTCACGGCAAGCCACGAGATGGCAGGACAACATAGAGAGGTAGAAAGAAGAAAATAAACAAGAAATCGCAGGACGACGACGAGGAGGAAAAGGAAAAGAGGAAGAGGAATAGCGACGACCGACGACAACGAATCTGATATTGCCGCCGCCGTTGTTGTTGCTGCTGCTGCTGCTACTGATGTTGTAGCTATAGCTGTTGCTGGCGTGACCGCCGACGGCGTGCCGAACCCGACAAGAGCGGCTCGGCACGGCACGGCACGCAAGACTGATCAACGTCATCATCAACGCATGCTCCCGCCTCTGCGTGTCTCTCGCCGAGCCACGATGAAACGGAGGTAACCATCAACAGCAGCACGTCTGCCTCTCATCAGAACCAACCGCGGACATCACCTACAAACGCAGTCGGCATCCATGTTGTTGTTGTTGCTGTTGTTGTTGCTTTTGTAGTAGTAGTAGTAGTAGTTGTTGTTGTCATTCTCTATCTTGTTGTTACTGTTGTTATTGTTGTCGTCACAATCATCAACAGTCGCTGTCGTCGTTGTCGTTGTCGACAACTGTCATGACGTTAACTGCCTCGTAGACAGACGAGCACACAGATAGACCGGCAACACGCGAGCAGCCGTCAGAGTATCTGCTACTATTATTCATATTATCACGATTATGCTGTAGTAAGGTAATAGTAGTAGTTGTTGTTGCGGCTGTTTGTTGCTGCTGCTGCTGCCGTTGTTGCTGTTATAGTTCGTATCGTAAAATAGCATCGTATCGGCGTAGATACCGTTTTGCTCTCAAGAAGCAGCAACCCCTTCGCGCTGGCTATCCCGTACCCCTTTCCGCTGTCCACTACCAACTCACCCCCCCCCCCCGCCCCCGCCAGACACAACACACATCATACGTGAAGGGTGAGGGGTGAAGAACAAGTTAAGGCAATGATGGCAAGTGATCAAGCATATCGCGGGGGGTCGCTTTGCTCTTCGTCCCTCATCGGATAGAAAGTAGTAGGGACGTACGACATACAGAGGCAATGGACGTGTGGACAAGACGATAACGGTGGCGACGGCGCCCCGGTGTCTATGTGTGTGTGTGTTAGTTCTTGAATCAAAACGTTTGTGCTGCTGCGTTCATTCGACGTTTCTCTGCGTGTGTCAGAGGGGCTGACTGGCTGCTGGCTCGAAGTGTGTGAATGACACGAAGAGTGGGAATATACCCGCGCAGAACGCAGAAGTGTAAAGATCCGCGACTCTTGTGTACGTCTGTGCATGCGATAGTGGTATTAGTAGTTTGTAGCAATGTGAAAACAGTTCCGTGGACGTTAAATCTTGGCTAAGGGTCAGCCTGACTACTTTACTAGTTGTTGTATTGTAGTTGCAGAGTCAAGCCCGGTGGCGTGGTGGCTTAAGTCTGCGCTCGCAACCGGAGGAGACACATAGGTGCGCGGGTTCGAGCCCCACCGTGCACATTTGTATTTATGGGGGTTGTCCGTCTATGAAGCAATGCGAAAAGTAGTCCGTGGACGGTAAATCTTGGCTGAGGGTCAGCCCGAAAACTTTACTTTAGTAGTAGTAGAAGAATTACTTCTACTATTATAGTCTTAGAAGTAATAGGGTTAGTTTCGCACGAGACGTATCGCGCACGGACGCGCACCAACATCAAAGCCCTGCGAGTAAGGGGACGGAGGATAGACAGACAGATAGATAGAGTTTCCAGCGTCTAGCATAGCCGCTAAACGCTTGTTCTACACGTCACCGAGATTAGATATGCGGTTGAACATCAAGACACACCTCTTGCAGTTTCTCTCGCTCTCTCTCCTTTACAGACACACACTCTCTTTTTTTCTCGCTTTCTATTAACAGACATACACTATGGTTGTGATAGTAGGCGGTTATATTGTCTCAGTGTACAATGTCTCAGAAAGAGAGAACGAGATGTGAAAAATGTCGTATAAGAACAACCCCATCGCAGTGATATAGGTCCAGTTCGGTATACCTCAAAAGTGTGCAAATCTGGCCACAACCCGTAGTCAGTCAGACAGTTGTGTGCAGTTGTTCATCGGCACTTTACGAAAAATCGACCTTCTCTATTGTAGGCAGATTTACACATACATTCGTTTCGCTTTGTTACATTAGCGAATCTTTGTTACATAGCGAAAATTACATCCGAATCGATTATGACTGGCGATTATCTATCAACAACCCAACGGACCTAAGCGTTCGGAAGTGCAAGATGTACCACCCTTATATCATATAACGATACAACATGCCAATTCAGGAGAGACGACATTTAAGAAGAAAACATGCGGTAGTAAACGCGACGAGTCGGTGTGAAATGAGTGTGCTTTAACTGTTGTACGTTCCGTAGAAACGTTGCGTTTCCGTGTCGTTGTCACATGTCAACCTACTGTCATGCCCGCCCTTGTTGTTTTTTCCGCTAGAGCTTCGGCGGAGCTTAGTTAGTGTTGTCTCTGTTAGCTGTGGGGCAGCTTTCGTTCGCACCTCTATGAAGGGATTTATCCACACTCAAGTGTTGCCGACATCGGCGCAATTATTTGTCATGGTACTTCCTGATACTTACTGACGTAATCGGCGTAAGACAAAATCTTTGACGGCTTTGTGGCAACTCTGCACACAGCCACAGGATTTGTTACGATGTTTGCTTTGTGGCCTAGCTGGTCTTTTATGCAAGAGATCGAACGGTAGACATATACATAGCTTAGTAAACACGTACGTAAAATGAGTACGCCAACTAGGATGACCTTTTTGAAAGTATGTATGTCTGTTGCTACTCTCTCTAGACATGAGACTCTAACTGTTACTAGCCGTGTGTAACAAGCACATATTTAACTGGCGTACTCGACCGCTAATTGCCTAGGTGGTCTCTGAGCTTCAGGATGGCGTCCGATGCTAACACGAAGTACCAGTCGCCGTTGACGTCCCGCTATGCGTCGCCGGAGATGGCTCACAACTTTAGCGACGAGAAGAAATTCACCACCTGGAGAAAATTGTGGCTTTTCCTCGCCAAGGCCGAGCAGGAACTAGGTATGTACCAACTGCTCGTACAGCTGAGTTCACACGCGCAGATGTCAATCGATCGATTCGTGGGGTGATTAAAACATAAGCGCCATGCGAGTTTACCTCATTCGAACACACAATAAGCCCCTATGCCGGTTTGGTATACGCATATATTTATTCTCTATGTGTACGTTACTAGAGTAAATATTAACTGTAATTTAAATGCCTTTTTATGTACGCTTCTATATAAATTAGAAGCAAATTAGCTTGTGATTATCTGCTCCATTGAGCTAGTTGATGTTTGGCTAAGGAGACCGGCAAGATATATATATATATATATATATATATATGTATATATATATTTTGGCTAAGGAGACCGGCAAGATATATATATATATATATATTTATATATACATGTTAGGAATTGCTTGCTAACATAAGATGTCAGTATTTGGCATCTATTATATATATATATATATATATATATATACAAATGGGTCGAAGTGTGATAACGTTTTTCGAGTGGTGATTGTCGCTAATTCAACTCTACATGCATTGTTTTCTTTTAGTTAGGCGATCGGTTGGTTTAACTTTCCATCAGCATTATAATACTGGCTGTTGTGGGCAAATAGGGTGAGGGATTAGTGTGGAAACTAGTTTAGGCTGGTGCTTACCTTGCCCTATAATGCGCTATTAAGTGTAATATACGAGACAATGTAAAGGGCGAAACTTGGATAGATTGAGATTCGTCTGCAATGCGTAAAAGCAGTATTCATGCTGATGCGAGCGAGATACACATATATTAATTTATTCTTTCGTCGAATCGATCGAAAGATATGTTTGCGTATGCGTATACTGTATATACATCGAGTGAAATGCGTTTGCGACAATCGTTTCGCAAAGAGTTCGTACTGGAGTACTAAGGTACCGTTCAATGTTTTGTTCTTAGGTCTTCCGATTCGTGATGAGCAGATCGCTGAGATGGAGAAGAATCTCAGCAGGATTGACTACGCGGTAATGACGGGCGCCTTTTGTCCTAGTTGTAGGCTATCATATGCGCTAGCCCCGCTGTGGGCGTGGACACAGTTTGGCTTGCGCGCATACACGTACGATTGGTGGCCAAATCTCGGAGCAGCTCACTCCGATAAGAGAACAGGGGAACAGGGTTTCCTACAAGAGGAAAACGACCCATAAGTGCCTTATGGGTCGTTTTCCTCTTGTAGGAATTGGAAAAGACTTTTCCCGTGATCAAAAACGTTCTTCCCCTTCAACCTTTATCAGTTATCTGTCCACCTGTCTAACTGTTTTTGGACTATTTCGTGTGCCAACAACAGAAGCTTAACGAGATTTGACCTGGATTTCTCGCGCCAACTCGCGCAGTAAGGTGCCTGCAGCACAGACGTTCTTTGCAGTTAACCTAATTCCTTCTAAGCTGGCAGTCAAGCGCTATATATATATATATATATATATATATGGCGCAATCAGCTTGCGCGGGTAATGAAAGTAGCCGAAAGCCCAGTTGTCATTCTCACGTGATCCTTATTATATCTAGTCGTATACCAACTAGTTTGCTGTCAACACGGTTCACACGGACGTTCCGGAGGCCATCTACAAAGACCAAAGACACGAAAAAGCATTCATATCTGACAAAGATGCTATGACATTACTTTAGATGATGCCGACTAGCTACTAATGTTTGTGGTATATTTAAGGTGTTACGTAGCACTGAGTGCTGGGAGTTGCTGTTTACGAAGGCACTATCCTGAGGGATATATATATATATATATAAGATTTTAATAGGTACATATTCAAACCACACGTTGATAGCGGCGATGCATACGTTATCTAGTTAACACATCATTTCTTTCTATCGTTCCTCCTGGCTCTCTCTACGTTAAAATGGCTACGAAGTTCGGGCCCCGTTTGTTGCTAATCAGGGTCATAATCGCCCGTATCCGCTAGATGAGTGGACCATTATTGTTGTCCTTTGTTGCTTGTTGTTTTCTATTCTGTATTCTGGTACTTCTGGCCTACGACCTCTACGACCACGAGAGTAGGCTGCTGCAGCGGAGGAGAAACTGACGCGACACGACGTCATGGCGCACGTGCACGTGTTTGCCCAGCAGTGTCCGCTGGCGGCCAGCATCATTCATCTGGGCGCCACGTCGTGCTATGTCGGCGACAATACCGATCTCATTCAGTTGCGCGATGGACTCGAGATTCTCATTCCGAAGGTGGCACGCTGTATCGATCGGCTAGCGAAATTCGCCAAGGAATACGCTTCTCTCCCAACGTTGGGCTTCACCCATTTTCAGTGAGTTGAAAATCGCCTCCGGTTGTTGTTGTTGTTGTTGTACATACGTCAGATCACGTCATTGTCATTTAGATTAATATTGCAAGCAGTTTGTACACATGTGTACTTGATTAAATATATATATATATATATAATTTTATTTATTTTTAAGAACTGTTGCTATCGTTGAGAACTTTTTATCATACTATTTTTAATTAATATTAATTAAAATAGTTAATAAGTTAATAAGAATGCACGCGTATAACAGTGTGAATAAAGGTTGGTTTGCGGACGCGCGATGAACTATCTATTCTGGACGCCCGATGTGCCACGTTCAACAAATTTGAATTTCGATAAATCTTCATTTGCAGGCCGGCCCAGCTAACGACTGTGGGTAAGCGTGCGTGTCTCTGGCTTACGGATCTCTTGACGGACATCCACAATCTGCAGAGGGTACGAGGCGAACTGCGTTTCCGCGGCGTCAAGGGCACGACCGGCACTCAGGCTTCGTTCCTTCAGCTATTTGAGGGAGATGAATCAAAGGTCAAGCTGCTAGGACAAGCGCGTGACGGAGATGGCCGGATTCTCGAAATCGCTCATCATTTGCGGCCAGACTTACAGCCGAAAAGTCGACATCGAGATCCTCTCAGTACTGTCTTCTCTCGGCGCGTCAGTTCATAAGATATGTACTGACATTCGGCTACTTGCCCACATGAAGGAGGTCGAGGAACCGTTCGAGAAGACCCAGATTGGCTCCTCGGCCATGGCCTATAAGAGAAACCCCATGCGCAGTGAGCGATGCTGTTCTCTCGCCAGACACCTTATGACGCTCGTCATGAACCCTCTACAGACTCAGGTAGGCAGTGACGTTTGAATATAGTAGAACTAATCAACTTTATCTTCTATTCGTTATTTAATATTCTAAGATAAGACCTTTTTGATTTAGTGCCCTTGCGAATATTTCGCTTTCAGCGAATTGATCTTATTACTAATTCTGTGTTACGGTTTATGGTTTGAGCAGGCGACCCAGTGGATGGAACGTACCCTCGACGACAGCGCCAATCGACGCGTGTGTCTGGCGGAAGCGTTTCTTACCACCGATATCATTCTGAACACCCTGCAGAACGTCACCGAGGGTCTCGTTGTCTATCCGAAGGTGATCCAAAGACACATTGACCAGGAGCTGCCGTTCATGGCCACTGAGAATGTGATCATGGCAATGGTGAAGGCTGGCGGCGACAGGCAAGAGTGTCACGAAAAGATCCGCGTTCTCAGTCACCAAGCTGCTGCCCAAGGTTAAGGAGCACTGGAAAGGACAATGACCTCGTCGACAGGATCAAGAATGACCCGTATTTTTCGCCAATCCACTCGAAGATAGACGCACTTCTTGATGCTAGCACATTTGTAGGTCGCGCTCCCGGACAAGTTCTTGAGTTCATCAATGAGGAGGTGCAGCCCGTACTGCAGCGTTACGGCGACTCTCTGGAGGGCCGCAGCGAGATCACTGTCTAAATGAAGCACGGTTTCCTAATGATCCGCGATAGCCGTCGAGCAGGACGCAGGCATCCTAGCGTTTGATGCAATCGTCTAGTTAAAGTCTCTCACAGAATTGGTGGTCAGACACAACGCGTTCACGCTCTAAAGACTATATTCGTGCAGGATCGATAATTGTTTTCAGTGGAAACGTCAGTGAACTAAGCTAGCGGATAGTACTGCTGCCAACTCTAGTGATGATGGCCTAGACATCAATCACTCAGGGCAGTGCACGACCGATTACCGATGAAGCCATGCTTAAGATTTACTTCAATTGAAAAGAGAGTTTTATTCACCACAGAACAATCGCGCACGTGCCGGATTTGCGTGACTGGTAACCAACGGGGCTTAAAGCAGCGCACCTACAAAACCATTTATTTACATAGTAAATGTGGAAGTTTACAGATGGCGGACATTTGCTGAAGGGACGAGATGATCGATAAGTCGTAGTATCTGTACGGTGAACGATGCGTTGCTGCTAATATCAGTGTAAATGGGTTTTCTAAATGTGTAAGACGTCATATAATCGAGGTTTTGGATCCGTCCTAGTACGAGGAACTTGACACTTCATGCTGATGTATAGGACATAAGTCACATAGTGCAGATGCAATACTGTTTTCGGCCATATCAACGACCCATTTTGTTATTGTTTTAGTCTTAGTAATTGTTAACAATAAACGAATCGATAACCTGCCTGAGCAGCAGAATTGTGTGTCTTTGAACTTTCAATGAACTTTCTTCTAACAATAATAACCTCTTCTCACGCGTGTTTATCTTTCCGTCGACAATGGCACATGTATTGAGTTGAAGCTTCACTTCGACGATTCTTATGAAAATTAAGTATATACATGAAATGCAAGATATATATATATATACCTACAAAAGCTAGGCAACTGAGAGGGTACCCTTCAAGGGTCCCACGTTTTGACTGAGTGCTCTTGCCCCTTATATGTTTGGCTACCTGTTAAACCATGACGTTAGTAAACTCCTCGTATACTCCCAGCTGGACTGGCCGAGTCCTCAGCCAAACGGAAGCTTATGCCTTTCGGCAAGAAAGCGCTATTAGAAACCTTACCATAATCATAATCACTAAAGCCCACGCAGAATACGGAGCCTGACCGGGAAACTTTAAGTTTTCAATTAATTTCGATTTGCCGCCCGTTTAGCCAACTAGCTTATATAGTTTGTATTATAAATTATGAGTAGTTCAACTACGACAGGCATCAAGGCAACATACACACAAACCGCGTCATAATACGTCGGGCGAAATATTTCACATGGAACACACCTAGATGGCGGTTGCAGGTCGTGGTAGCCCTTGGATGCACAAATAACACGGTGAAACCCCCTGGGATGCGAATCAGACTAGTAAACATGACGGCAAACTCCCATCCAAATGCAGGACTTTATTACACCGGTGTTGAATAATTTTGGATATATCACTGGCCATTGTGATTTTCGAGATGCGAGCCGGTGGTGGTGAGCCGAATCTCGGTGTCAAGTCCTTAATCTCAGTCAAGCGCGGCGTATCGGCCAACGTGTAGACAACACGATTCTCGCAACGAGTGCAAAACAAACATTATTTTGATCTAAAAAAAAACTGGCGTGATGCGGTCAAGCTCAGTTCCATATGCCAGTGTGAAAACTGCCCTATCGGTAATGTGGTCCGTGAAGGAGCGGCCGTTGAATGCAACTGCATTCCAGGACGCAAGGGCATGCAGTCAGCTCACATCCCTGTAGCTCAATAGCCGGTTCAGCTGTCACCAAACAGCTAACTGCGACCGGATGACCTGACTCTAGTTCCATGGAATGAAGGCCACTGTCTCGTATACGACGTCACCGTCGTTGTACGTTAGCCCTATCGTGAGCTCGTCATGCCAGCCGGGAAGTCGGAGCAGTCCGTTCCCCTTGTAGGAATTCGCAAGTTGGCCTAAATATCGCGAACTATAGCAACATTTTAAACGTTTAATACCGGTCGCCTTTGAGACAATAGACCTAAAAGAAAATCACACTGAGTTTTCTGGCAGAGCTAGGAACCAGAACCGGTAACAGGAGGGCATGGGAGTTCCTGCTACGGAGGATATCGGGTTGAATTTCAAGGCGGAAGCGCTGCATCCATCAGTGGTTCATTGCACACGGGCAACGGACTTGTCCTTCTGCTCTAACCGAATCGAGTCGTTGTGTAAAGTGCTTCAATAATCACTGTTTGCCTTACTTTGCCTCAGAAATGCAGGTTGTTGAGGTTGTACACTCGTTGTAGTCTACGAGGAGGTAGGGGGGATGACAGAACCTTCTATTCTTTGCAAGGCTTCTCAATAGCGCCTTTGCTAATGAAACCTGTGTCTGGCACTTCACCTGCTTGACCTGAAGCGTTTTTGGGAAAAAGAGTCTTGCGTTTGGACTTAAATGCATCTTCTTGCCTATTGCCGATAGGAAGAGCAGTTTTTTGTAGTGCGTATACTAAATGAAATTCTTAAAAAATAATTTACTTATTATGGCATTAATTTTAAAATGACAATCAACATTTAAATGACAACCCAGAGCAAAATATCCGCACGGGCATAATGTCTAAACATGCTTGCACAGATCATAATACTAGATGAAATGCAGACTCTTTAGACGAACTTTGCTTACATATTAGCTTTTTCTTATGGACACTTCAATATCGAATGTTTTTGCTGCCAGGAACGAGAAGACTTATGCGGCATTCTAGTCAGGCAGTGCTTAGATGACAGAAATTATTGATCAACATTTGCATAACGGTCATCTAAAAATACCCATTGGATCAAATGCATTTTTATTTATCTTTTGAAAAAGTTGTATGCAGTCCAAAACGACAATAAAGAAAAATTAGGTATTAGTACCTAACAGTCGTGCCTAAATACGCCTTCAGATGTACAGCAGATATGTAGCCATTCTCTATCTCTTACGTATCAAAAGAGAATCTTTGTAGAGGAGTTAGCTTCAGTCTGCTTAGTAATCTCAGTGATCAACTCTGGAATGCTTCTGCGATTGACTTTATAACGTCGAGTTGTTGCCGCAAAACGAACAATTCCGGATAGTGAATGAAATCTGTCTCCAAATCTTCTTTCCATATTGAGACGAAACGCTCCGCCCTCTGGGCAGAACAACAATGGTCCGACACTGTCTTCGCAGTATGGCACGATACAAACCGATCCTACCCCCGTCCACGTCCAACAGCCGCACTCCAATGGCGACAGCCTTTCCGACCAATCAATAGACCAAAAATCGTTTTCGGGCTGACCCTCAGCTAATATTTAACGCCCACAGAACTGCTTTCGCATTGCTTCGTAAGACGGACCCCATAAATGCAAATGTGCAACGGTGGGGACAATCAATAGACCAATGATGGGCTAGTCCATTCTCCTCCCGACCGTGTGTTCTCGCTCATTCATTCGTAGACGAATTGCAACAATTCGTGTTGTACTTGACTCCGTACTGAGTTCTATATCACCGGTTCAACGTAACGGCAGCGTTACAGTATATATATATATATATATATATATATATGTCACTTACTGGAACAAAGTACCGGTCTCCGTTAGGCAGACAAACAAATTCTCCGCTTAACGAATTTAAATGCAACCTCAGATAGCATTATCTCGAAACCCTGGCATACCCTGATTAAATTAATACTAACCATATCACCATCACATTGGAAATAGGTGGTGGTGCTCTTGTTCTATGGCGACACACTGTTCGACGTTTGAACTGTTTGAAGTTTCAACCAGACAAAACAGGGATTTAATCATTAGGCTTCCCGTTGACTGTTCCCGTTTGATAATTAAGGTTGGATTTACTATTATTGGTGAGGACTTTGTAGCAGCGGGATGCCTCTCAAAACAGTAAGAGAAGAGCCTCTTAGTTTACGGTTATGTTATATGAGCATCATATTTCAAACATCACACAGATGATTCAGCACTCAGGCTATATATATATATATAGAGCATATTGGTAATTGCAACAAAAAAACCAGCCTTTTTTTATACAGGAGGGAGAAATGTTTTTAGGCACGCTGTGCAGGACTACACGCCGGCTGGTAGCTCGATGACTACCATAGCCCTTGTATTACCTGCTAAAACCCTCCTAAATACCTCCTGTCGTCATCCCCTGTAACCGGGTCCTATAGGTGAAACTAATATTGCTCACAGTTAAGGGCGAGGGGTCTCGAATACTATCACAACCAATTGTGTAACTAACTATCCGCACCGGTTCTCGTGATTAAATCCAGCCTGTTCGAATCGGTTGCGTATTGTGTTGATGATGCGCGCGCCTCCTGTATGCGTGTATTCCCACCCGGCTCCGGTGTCGCCGAATACCACCCAAGACCAGCTGACGCTGCCGCGCGTTCGTTCGATTCGAACATAGCTCACAGTTTCGGCTGTAGTTCGAAGCTACTTTGCTTACGATTTACGGTGTGCAAATATATGTGTGTGTGTAATACAGAAATTAAACAAACACGACACAGTTATGTGCATGTGCTTACATATATGTGCATATGGCACATGTATATGTGTTCTGTTCAAGTAGTTTCATAACTAATCGTTCGATTTTGATGACCGCACTTCAACAGAAACACATAGACGCTGTAAATAAAATGAGATACTTGTGACGACTTTAGGTGGCACGCAACTACGCAATTCCACGGTATGTAGCCAGACGCACTTTTGTAGTCTAGCCCTCTGAGAGAGGAGAGAGGGTGATTCATGTTTGTTCCGAAACTTTAAAGACGAATTATCTTTAAATCCTTTCTGAAAGTCTAGCTTTAGCGGTAGCGCCGCGAGAGAGAGAGCTCCCTATTTGGAAAGAGGCTCGCGCAGCATGTGTCGCTATGCGTTTCTATGCAATCTAGCTTTGAATTCACAGAGGCTGTTTGAATTTGAATTTACAGAAGCTTCTGTGAATTCCTTACGACTCGGGTCTATATATATATATATATATATATACATTTATATATATATATATATATATATATATATATATATATATATATATATGAGTCCATCCTTATAAATGAATGTGGGGCAGAGATATCACAAATCGCTGTCGATGAGGGTAACTTATACTCTCTCTGATGTTACACGAACTTATCGATTGTATGAGTGTAGACATTCTTTTGTTTGCAGAAATGTTGGGTGTCGGTAAGCGACAATTGAATGCGGTGATCCGGTTTAGCGGTGGTGGGTCTGGCTTGACGCTCACCCGATTGGTCGCAGCAGTGTCGACGGCATTACCAGCTGGCAGCCTAGGATATTTTATGTCCACATCTACTGGTGGCCGCCTTCAACTCGAAAATGAAGAACATACCCTCTCGAGACTCGTGGGACAGCTTTCGCCGCCGCCGCCAACTACACCAAAGCCAGAAGACAATGCCAAGTTGTCCTCGACGGATACAACAACGCTGGCAACGGCCGACCCAGTGCCGGCGCTTCCACGCGAAGACCTAAGCAGATTCACGTTGGCGAATTATACTGAATTAATCGAGAAGCACAGCGTGCCCCAGCAGAGTCTGAAGACGTTACTGCGACTTGTTCGAAAAGCCCACCGGCAGGGACTGCCGGCCCCGAACAACATTAGCGCCGAACAGATGCTGCAGCTCTATGGCATAGCCTCGCTGAGAGCGCGCCTACGGTATTTAGAGTATCTCAGCTTCAAACAGCCGAAGGCGGAGCGAATGAAGGACCGAAAATCAGCTGCCGCCAATACGTTGTTGCCGCCGCCCGAGAGAAGCACCACCACAGATAAGACGGGTGCCTATCGCCTTTTCCACAACGCCATTATGATACGCTTGAGGTTGTCGACCATGCACCAGTTCTTCGAACAACGGCTCGTGGCGAACATGCCCTTTGCACCGAAGGTGACTGAAGCCGCACGTCGTGCGAGAGATCTCGAACCCCTCGATATATATATATATATATATATATATGTCATTAGTACAATTCATATGCATTTATTACACTGCACTCTTAACAGTGTACAAAATTTTAGGTCGAGTACAAACCTAGTTCTGACCACTATATTTTGTTTACCATCACAGCAACAAGGCCAGCACACCTGCCGCTAGCGTCCCCGCGCCCCCCTCCTATTAACATGTGACTCTTATGATAAAGCCCAATCATCGTAATGGTAGCAATGTTAATCTGAGAATTCTCGTTGTAGCAAGTTCTGATTTTTGTAGCGTGTGACCGTACACCCATGCTCCGGTTGGCGAGAGATTTCTATATCCTCATCAGGCCTCTTAAAGTCGAACACACAAGAACAGAAGTCCCTAGAGCCCCAATAAGTGTATATTTCCGATATTTATCTGCCTCTCCTGCAGACTTGCGTAACCACCCGAGCTGCTTCGTAACTGACTATTGAAGGTGCTGAATAGCCATTCACGGTAGCGTCCAAGACCAATATATATATATATATATACAAGGAATCTTAGAGGCACACGTGGACTACGTTTATTTACCTGCTGTAATTGCGGCGCTGGCGTTCTATCTGTGCGCTTAGATTGCGTTGGATTTTGGGTACGATCATCTCATGAGCGCACGCGAATCGACTAAGACGGTGAAGGACTTCCACTCGCTGTACTCGTTCAATCGGACACGTCGAGAGCCGTTCAACTTGATCCTGTTCAGCGTGGGAGGAGATCCCGAATTTGAACGCGAGATGCCGGGCCATAACAAAGACATGTTGGCATCTGCGACCGTCTGCAGAACGCTCATCGAGGGTCGCACGGCCATGTTCCCGTGTACGGTGACTTCGCAACGGATAACTGACCTCATTCCTCGTGAGAAGGTGCGCACTTCCCTCTCATCTAGGTTGTCTTTAATCTCAGCCAGCCACTTGATTGATTCGTTCAGGGCCAGCCGAGCAGCTCCTGCGACGTATGTGGAAGTCGGCGGCAAAATACGCAACCACGATACAGCGCCATTTTGAAATATTTCGATCAGACTCCAGCCAAATATCAAGCAAGCAACTTCGCACTATTTAATGTGAGCTCCCGGTCATGCGAAGGGTATATAGAAATATGAGATGAGAGCCGATGTCTATATATATATATATATATATATATATATATACACAGGGCGGTCCAAAACTATTTCGAGAGCGATATAAGGTATTGTAGAGCTTGATAAAGCAATTCTATTTTTCAATGGAACATAGTTTCTAAGAAGTCGTGCTTCGGATTGAGAGTTAAATTACTACAATTTGTGACGCTGGAGCGTTTGCCTGACATAGGAGCACAAAATGTGCAATTGCGAGACAACCAGTACCCCTATACAGAAATGAAGCACACCGCCGTGTTTGTGAGAAAATTCTGCTATTCTGTTATTTTATTAGCTTTTCGCCAAAATCATTACTTTACGGCCACTCACAGCGTTCAAAACTAACACATTCAGGCGGTTGCGGAATAATTAAGATTTTTTGGCGGGATGTCCAGATTAAGTGCATGCATAAATGACTGTGTGGCGACGTTCACTACCGCCGACGTGTCGCGCGATAGCCACAGCGTCGCTACACAGTAATTTTTGCATGCACTTAATCTCAACATGCCCGCCGAAAAATCGTAATTACTCCGCAACCACGGCTCACATTGACATAGATTTGGTACTAAAATGATCGTCATGAAATGCGAATTTGCTAGTTTTGGCCGCCGCGAATGGTCGTAGGGTTATGATTTTGAGGTATTGGGCGTGAAGGCTAGTAAAAGAACTTCACTTTTGCGAATCCTATTCTATTCGACCATGTAGCAACTTCTGAAAAAAATATTTGCCTTAACCAGCTCTACAATTCCTTATATCGCTCTCGAAATAGTCCTGGACCACCCTTTATATATATATATATATATATATATATAGTGCATTTGCGTTATATGTTTGTAAATGCAGACCAAGTTCTCGACATTTGTTTTTACTGCTAG
The DNA here is from genome assembly GCA_003439945.1 of Dermanyssus gallinae. Taxonomy (NCBI): domain Eukaryota; kingdom Metazoa; phylum Arthropoda; class Arachnida; order Mesostigmata; family Dermanyssidae; genus Dermanyssus; species Dermanyssus gallinae. The sequence continues at coordinate 21,478 of QVRM01002947.1, read as the reverse complement.
CCCTTTCTTTATTTCGCGGAACCTAATAGTAAACCACGCGTTTCCAACCCCGTTACACAACACGGTCATCTTGCCGTAAAGGTGCGTTTTCGCAGCAGGTTGTTGTACACGACCCGTTTCTAATTGCCGGTAACTCGTTTATTTTGGAAAATTATGCTCGATCATTAACAGTTTCAAGAGGAGAATGTGCAAATGTTCAGACATTTTTATAATGAGATGATGCGGCATTTAGAAATGCAAAACCTTCACGTAACTACTGCTCATTGGATGCAAAGGAATTGATTCATACGATGCGATTCTATGTGTGTCATATTGTCGACTGTCAAACGTATTACAAACTACGAGAGGTCGGCGTTCGTATGTGATCTGTGAGAGAGCAGAATCTCTTTATTAACGAAAGTGACTAAACTACCGTTGTGATAGATAGCTTGGGCCTTAGAATACATAAACTCAAATGTCTCATCTGACATAGTATATGATGGAACTAGTGCAGTTTCTATTTCTGGGGAAATTAAAACCGCGGGTAATTCTGAAAACTACTTTGCTAGTCATTCGAATGACTATAATAGGTCTTATCATTTCAGTTAATTGACTAGTCACACCTATAGTAAGAATAATTTCAGTAGTGTTAGCCAATTAGTTTTTAGTCTTTTTATTGGTAATATTGTCACCGGTGAAAGAATCTCAGGCTATGTCGGGCGATGGCGATGACAATATTATTAATTTAGTTTCAATTCCAGATCCCTCCATCATTGAAGAGATATGCGTATTTCAAACGATAATTCCTTCCGACCACATTGCCATATCTATTTTATTTGATGCTGGAAGGTTATCATTTCTGAAAGAGGGGCTATGAAATGATAAGCTCTCGACTATTTCTTACAGACTAGACAATATTCATTCTAGGAACTACCCAATAAATGCAGCTTAGTCGTAACTCCTGTACATAAAAAGGGTCCTAAATCAAATGTAGATAGTTATAGTCCTAAATCAAATGTAGAAAGTTATAGGCCTGCCACAATCATCAGTCGCATGTATCATTCTTGAAAAACTGCTAGTAGCTCATATTTTAAATATTTAATCCGAATGCTTGTGATACGAAAACCAACATGGCCTAATGCTCACTCTATATGGTGGATAACGAGAGACGTTATATCAGGACTTTTTAGAAGATTTTCTTATTGTACTAGGGACAAAATCAAAGTCGCAGCTATACCGAAGTAAAACGAAAAATCGGCAGAACCTGATGGTATTTTCAGTGAACGCTTGAAATGAAACATCGATATAATAATGTGCCCTGTTAGCGAGACCGGGTAGTTGACATACAACTGGCTGTTGCTTAGCTTTATTTGAATTGCTTGGGCGAGCTCGCAGCTTGAATGCCCCCCGCCAAGTGTGGTACGTTTTGAAACCGCGCCAAGTGGGGTGCGTTTGTACATTGTGATGCAGCCCAAACATGCCCTGTTTGGGCAATTTTCAATAGCTCTCTATTAAAAAGTGATGCAATGAATGTATCTGATAAGGCAGGAAGATTACTGATGAGTAACAGCAACGCTTTCTATAGACGCCAATATTGAAGCTATAGGCGATGCAACTGACTCAAATAATGGGGATTGGGGCATAGCGCCTTTTTAAGGGGACGAATCAACGTCAGATGCAGTTGCATTTGTTTTAAACCATGTATCACACCGCCTTTCTAACATAGAAATAAAATACGCTGCTTTTATTAGTTTTCAATTCACTTTTGATTCCCTCCCAAGGGACAGTTTACTAGACACGCTAGACGTGCAAAATGGCGCTTGATAGTGATGTGTTTGTAGGTTGGAGTGTAGGAGACATGTATTCAATTAACAATTATAAATTGACTGCCAGCAATATCTGGTACTCTCTCTCTCGGTATCCGTTATATGCTTTTGTCTCGAGATACCTCAAATAAATCATCTGTTTACTTGCAGGTCGTTTATCTCAGCCCGGATGGTGAAGAAGTGATCGATTCCCTTAAAGATGATGAGGCTTACGTGATCGGCATGCTCGTCGACAAAGAGACTTTAGATGGAGCATCAGCAAAGCGAGCTCGCCAGCTTGGGGTAGGAAGTTTACATATATGTATATATATAAATTGCTTGGGGTAGGAAGTTCCAGCTTGGGGTAGGAAGTTTACATATATATGTATATATATAAATTGCTTGGGGTAGGAAGTTCCAGCTTGGGGTAGGAAGTTTACATATATATATATATATATACAAAAACACTCGGACACAATGTGAAAACGCAAACCTCCACAGACACAAAAGCCTCGAGGTCATATTCAGAGATGATACCAGCGAAATGGGCGGAGAGCATTTAGTTGTGGGGTGCCTTCTGCTGGTGTCATCTTTGACTATACCCTACGACGTCTGTGTTCTAACATTGTGTCTGAGATATATATATATATATATACGCATAAAAAACTTTGGGCTTTAGTACAACTCAGCGAAAAAACAATTTTTTTTCCAATGGAAAAAGGGGTCGCAAACTGTCTCCTTTTGGAGTGAGAGCGAAATTACCACATGTAGTTGTATCAAGCTTTTTATCCTGACATACCTTCACTAAATCTGCGATTGCAACACCGACAAACCAATCGTAGCTGTGTGTTTGGAAGAAAATTTTGCACCTGTTGAATTGCATTGTACGCTAGCTCAAAACAGAACAAATGTTGTATTGAAGATCTTTCTCAGGAAACTGAGTCCTTTTTAGTGCTTATATTTTGGCTTTCGCGCTAAAAAAAATTTTTAGGGACACATTTCCGCCCCCTGTTCTATTGGAGCAAAAATGTTTTTCACCGAGTTGCACTAGATTTCAAAGTTTGTTAGACGAATTCTGGAAAGACCCTGTAAAAAAATATATATATATATATACATACATATTGTGTGTGTGTGAGTGTGATTGTTGACTGACTCTTGCTTACTTGTTTTATCTATCAAACTATGATCTAAGTTTGCGTTTGCATTATGCACACTTTGCCTTCAGGTTCGCAGCGCCAGACTTCCTGCAAAGATTCGTTTGCAATGGGAGCAAAATGAGAAGGCTCTTCATTTTGACCAGGTCATTAAAGTTCTATACCATGTCTATAGAGGCGGCGACTGGCAGAAGTCAATTGCAAGGATTAGTCGCAAGTTGGTCGTTGATGCGGATGGTCCTGATGACGACTAGACAAAGACCGTTGCAAAACAGTGTTTAGTATTTAATAAAGTGGTATTATTTGTGTATATATATGCGCGAGTGCAATAAAAAAAAAACATTCGAGCCGTTTTGTTAGCAGTTATGTAGTTAAATAAAACCAGGTTCATTGTCCTTAGTATAGAAGTGTTTTCAGCATCAGATTTGAACATATTTGACACCGGATCCATACCGTTGGTGTATTGCGCTAAGTCTTTCCGATGTTAGCTTTTGGTTCAGTGCTTAGAAGTGAATCAGAACCTTGCTACTGCGGATACATCGTTTGTCCCTATTTTCAATTAGTGCTATTAAGCATTGTTATGATTACCGATATACAGTTTTTTTTGAAGAATGTAAGTGGAGCGACAATTGTCTCCTGGAAACGTGTGCATGGGAAATATTACTCCATCTCGTGAAGAGTGGGCTGGGACCACTTCAACAGCGTGCCCCGGACAGATGCAAAGGGGTGCTCAGTGGGGCGCTTGGAAGCGCATGCAACTAGGCCCCGGATCCCGAAGACGAGCCTTTGTGGAGTCGTCAATGGCGTCCTCGAGTAAGCCGCAGTACACTTTGTCGTGCAACAACGCGCTCCAGTCGTGTTGGCTCCGAGGGTTAGCCGGAGCACCACTGAAAATGGTCTTTAACTCCCCTTGTAGACGTCTTGGGAGGTCCCTGTACTGATCAGTGCCGGCCTCGTCTATGAGTGCGATGGCATTGTTCTCAGATCGAAGAAGGAAGGAGACTATAAGCTGGCCCAGCCGAGATAAGCTGGATTCGGGATCCCTAGACCCTATCTTGGAAATTGATAGTCGCGCCTGTTTTCGAGCGGGGGCTGTCAGCGAAAGAATAAGGAGGGACTCGAGGGTGTTTAGCGTTAACTCGTTCAATGGACGAAGGTCGTCTAATCGTCCTGTCAGATTAGCTCTTCGGAGAACGTGGTTGACCCTAGTGGCTGAAAACGACGATCGAAGTAAAAGGAGAGCGCGATGAGCGCCGAGCGGGGTGAGGTTATTAGCGACGTCCTTTAACACGTTTTGCCATTTTTTTGAGAGCGCGTGCGAGCCCTTGCGGTCGGAGGGTGACTCCCAGAAGCTCCAGGTCGTAGTCGAGGGCAATCTTACAACCCGCCAATAAAGTTTGTAGGAGACGGAGGTCGAGCGCCTGCGCACTATCACTCGTAACGTAGATCTCGCACTTCGATCGAACCACCACTTGGATTCAGCTCCAGGCCAGAATCTGGCGAAATTCGCGCCACGACCGTCTTCAACAGGTGATCCCGTCCTACAGAGTTAAAGGCATTCCTAAAATCCAGCTTTACGAGAACCCCAGGTAGTGAGCGTGAATCGGAATAAAAGCTCGGGCGGCATGCACGGCGGAATTTATCTCTGGTTCTATTACAAGCAATCTTTGCGGCTAGCCTGCGCAAGGTGGAGGAGCAAACAATTGGCCTCACTGACCCGTCTTTCTTCTGTAAGACAAAGAGCCTGGCCCCAAAGATTATAGGTCGCAGTTGAGGTGGAGGGACGTCCCACAAAAGCAAGTCCACGATTTTGGCCAATGCGGACGCCAACCGACCGGCTGCGTCCCCCAATGTCGAATATAGTAGGTCTATTAGCATGTCGTGGTCTGATGAAATCAAGACCCCCGGCAGAACTTCGGGCCAAACTCTTGACCGCGGCAGTAACTTCTTCCCCCGAATATTACCGATTGGTCCCTTGCTTCTTACCGTCTACAGAATGCAATTATTATATATTGAGTCACTACTACATCGTTTGTACTTTCCAAGTCTCTTTTTCCTTTCCTCCTTATGTGTTGGGTTTTGCGCAATGCGCAATGCTTGTATTACCTGAACGCGTAGCATGGCACCTTTATCAAGGTGCGCATGTGCCGAATGCAAAATGGCCCAAAACTAGCGCTAGCACAGTATTGGCATTATAGAACAAAGCGCTGGTGCCCGCGCGGCCTGGGGTGATTCCGAATGATGATACCCGCTCATTGTCAAAACGGACGGCTTCAACGTATAAGACCTAAGACCGTAACGCTGCGATGCCCCCCCCCGTCTGCTGGTAGTTTAAACTGGTCAGAGACTGCTGTGTGCTGTACATTTATCTCTACATTCATATTACTATTGGAATATTTGATTCTTATTGTGGACTTATCTAGTCGTTTCTATAGCGGAGAAAATAGCAGCAAGGCATGCTTAGCCAGATCCGAAAGAAGATGACACTCATCATACTGTTGGCCTTCAAGACATACACTTTGTATTCACTAGCAGTCCACCCAACAACACCGGATTCAACATTCTAAAACAAGTTCGGCCGTCCATTCATTTTTTTTCTCGGAAATACCTGTCAGTGTAGCATTTTTCGCGTACTCTGTAAGTGGACCCGCCTAACGAAACTTGCAAAGCTTATAGAGTGCGAACTTCTCACTCTGGCGTTAATCGTAGAATGTCTTCAGCAGTCTGCAGCTTTTTGACTTGCAGTTGCACTCCTGCTTAGGACCTCCTGATTCGAAGAAACGCAACTTGCTCCATGATAAGCCACGTCTTTGAGCCAAACGACGATCGATTTTTTCGTCCGGTAGTTCCCACTTTTTCTGCACCAGTACATCAGGTTTGCATACGTTAAGTGTGGTGGCCTTAAGCATTTACGCGTCACTCTTCTGGTAATTGATGCCACTCAACTCCCTTAACGCGTTGGACGTTAGAAAGAGTTTGGACGTTAGAGAGAGGATATTTCAAGCATCTGATTTAACCAAACATTTTGTTAGAGCATGTGTTTGAGGTCTGGGGTTCCCCAGGGGTCAATTTTGGGCTTTCTTTTTTGGAACATGGCATACAACGGGCTGCTGGAGGTAGCCCATATGGAAGGCGTACAGACGATCGCACATGTTGACGATATAGTCCATTTTGGTCACAGCTCGGGACCCGTGTTTCCTGGGGTCCCAACAAGCGCTGAACCAAGTCGAAAGGTGTATGTAACAGCACGGGATAGAATTAGCACCAGAAAAAGCGAGGCAGTGATGCAAGTGGGAAATAAAGCCCACACCAGGCCGAACTTGACTTTGTATGAAGTGGATATCGCGGTCAACGAGACAGCAATGTTCTTGGGGGTTATAGTCGATCGTGCCCACACGGAAAACGCTCACGGGGCGCCCCAAGTGCTAGTGGTGCGTCTGGGGGTAAGCGACGGCTTCTCGCCACAGTAACAGAGTCCATAGTTCTCTACGCTGCGCCAGTTTGGGGGCCACACGTGACGAAAAAACGCGTAATAGGGTAAAACTTCTGAGAGTACAGAGAAAGATGGCTATAAGGGCTACGAAAGCATACAGGACGTTAGAAACCATGGCCGCTACAGCCCTGGCTGGACTTGTACCCTGGCCAATGCTAATAGACGAGAGACATCAACGGAAAAAGGATCTCACCCGAGGAAAGCAAGAAAGCCGTCAAGAAACCCTCCGGCAGCATGGTTGCTTCCAATCGTACCTCTATAAGATTAATATCGTGCAGGACCCAAGATGTGTGACATGACACGAGACGGGCGAGGTGGACGACGTTACTCACACCGTCTGCTTCTGCCCAGCTCTTAAAGAACAGAAAACATCGGTGAACGCCTTCTAGAACGAGACTCGATCAGTGAACGAGCTGATAGCAGGGATGTTGGAGGACGAGCAGAGGTGGTTACAGGGAGCACAAATTATTGAGAAGATCCTGCAGAAGAAACTAGACCTTCGAGTACGAAAGGAAACAGAGGGAGAGAAAGAGAGGGGTCGTTCATCAAGATAACTACAAATAAATAGAAAACATGAAGTAAAGAGCAAAACATTTCCGTTGGTTTTCAAATAAACTTGCCGTATCACAAGTGTGGTCGGTCTGATAAAAAAAATCCAAAGTGTGGCACCGACGTTGCGACAGCTTTCATCATAATTTATATATATGTATATATATATATATATATATATATATATACATCTAAATTAAATAAGAACAGGGGTTGCGACAACTTTACGATATGTGTTGACCATCTTAGACGATCTTACACGAATTTCTACCGGCGTTCTGTCGTCTGTCAGGAACAACATCATCTTTATCAGCACAGTGCCGCATCATGTCCCTGTCAGGGCTTTTATATATCGAAGATTGTGGCTTGCGAAAGACGAGCACGATCGTTTAGGCTTTGTTTCCTCTTTAGTACCGCCACACTGCAACAACCAAAATTTACAGAAAATGCTTGCAAAAGCATATGTTCAATGTCAACTTACAGGCAGCGGGAGGTATGTCACTATTACTCTTAACGAAAATAAGACCTTTCGCCGAAAATGTACTTTTTATCTTCACAAAGCAGATATAGCGAACTTGCAGGTTCAGATTCGGCGCCAGCACAGTAAGTTAGCGCAGCGCTCTCGTAGAACACAATCAATAATCTTTGCGATTTAATAGGTCTTCGTCGTATAAAGTTGTTTTGCATATTAGTTTTTTATCCTCTCTGCAATGATGAGATTAGTGCTTTTGTGAGTAGTTCCATAAGTATTAGCAGTCATGTGACCTAGACGTCCAGACGTCACGTCGACTCATACCGCCGATACATCGCACTTGTTGAATTTTAATTGGGCTTGAGGTCCAGCATCGTCTATTAACTCAGAGGCACTTTGGTCGACGACAGTTCCAAGAGAATAGTCTATTTCTCCTTAAAACATGTTTTTCAAATTCTAACTCTGGTTTTCCTTCAGACAGCGTTTGCCTGCACCGCACTCTACACCATTCACTCTAATATGCGTTACTGCAACTTATGCATGATGGCATTAAATTCCTGCTCTTAAGTGAGTGCGGCAAGGAATTACAGTTAACCTGATCATAGCTTGAACTTTTAGTCACGACCAATATTAGTCATATTATTCGTCATCTTAAACCATCGCATCCGTTTGTCAGCCAGAGGTCTCCTTTCTCTTCGCTTCAATTTTTTAGCTATATGGTTGTGAACGTACGTTACCTTCCTTCTGCATTACTATCGTCTGTTACGGCTGTATGTTTTGCTGTTGTTGAGGCCGAATCTCTGCTGTTGCTACTTGCTATCGCCGGAGCTTTCTTCTCCATTATTACCGGCATCGGCTGCATACACGTGATCTCCTTCCATGATCTCCTCTGAACTTGCGCTACCAACGGTGTTTACGTTTTTGTTGTTTACTTACGTTTATCGTCCAATTCCGCGTCAATCCGCTGTACTCCGCTTCAAAGTCGCTAATTCTTTGTTTCTTGTTCTTGCCTCTCGCACCACCTCGACATTCACATTCGCACAATTACAGAGAGACATTTGGCTCGCCACCACCAACGAAAGTGAGCACCGTCAAGCCCTCACTAAGTGACCGTTAGATCCCCACCTTTTATCCGTAAGGGCACGTGGGCACTGGGTACCTTTTGTGGCCTACAGAACGACAGAGGTCGTCGAGACAGACAGGCAAGACGAGCGACATATGTATCGGGCGCTATCGTATCGTTTCATCGTAGTTCGTTTGCCTAGAAGCTAATCGGACCCAACTCTCTACCCCCACCTCCAATCAATTTAACCTTTGGCTTTTTTTCCCGTAGTAGTAGTAGTACCATCTCGTCTTGTACGCGCGTACACTTTTGGTCGTAAAGACTGCGTCTTTTTTCTTCTTCTTTCACCCTGTTTCCCTAATTCGATTCCTCTGGTGCTGTGGCAAAGCCGTTTTTGAATACGTGCCGTGCGAGTCGTAATGAGCAGGGCGTCGTTCGCTATTTCCCGGTGCAGACGAAGCAATAATCTCGCAACGCGCGTGCAGCGAGCGGTCTCCGATACGGACGGCCAGACGGACGGACGTACGTACAGTAAAAGTGACAAGGTCATTTACCTGCTCCTCTTCTGGGCGTGAGTGTGTTCGGCGGCCAAGCCGCGCTAGCAATCCTAGACAGTGGTGAAGTTCCCTCTCAAGAAGCGAGCGGCAATTCGACGTGGGCGTCGTGTCGGGGGGGTGGGTCCTTTTTCGCAGAAGTGCCCTTCGCAGAAGTGGTGGTGATTGGTGGTGGTGGTAGTCGTGATGGTGGTGTGGTAGCGGCTGGGGCGGTGGACATATATCGTTCTTCGTCAGCGGTGCAAACAGCGGCCAAGCTAGCAGAAGAGGAAGAAGAAAAAGCTATATTGGAGGTGGAGGACGAGGAGGAGGCGGAGAAGCAATCGTGGCCCTGATCTGGACGCATAATGGCCGCCGATGACGATGACAGGTCAACGACGTCTCCCAGAGCCCCGAAGGGTATTCCACCTACGACAAGCGGTCGGACGGACCCGGCCACAGCCACAACCGAGCCGACCACCACCAACACTGGCACGACGGCAGTGACTACTACCGAGCCAAGCGAGACATCCGAACCCCAATCAAAGGCGTCGTCAATAAACACAGCCTCGTTGTCTACCGACCCGGGCAGTAGCGTTAGCAGCACGAGCAGTGGCCGCGGGGCAGGGCCAGTAGCTGGCAAGGCTACGAAAAACAGCGAGCGGAGCAGCAAAGAAAGCTCGTCCGGAGAGACGTCGAGCTCGCAAGATGCGTCGACAACGCGCCCACGCACTAAGAGTGCGGCGGACAAAACCAAAACGAAGGACTCGAAAAAGCGCGACTCGTCGAAACGAGAACCACGGACGTCGTCCGGCGCTACGACGGTGTCGACCGAGGTCGCGGTCAGCGATCTCGAGTTTCCCGAGGAGGCCCGCGTCACGCTCACGGACAAGGGCGCGACCTGGTGGCAGTATTCGATGTTTATCAACTTTGACAGGTTGGTTTGTAGTTGTCTAGCCTGAAATGTGCCTCGTATAAGGTCAACTACTCTAGTATATATATATATATATATATATATAATGTTCAGTAGCTGGACACTTGGCAGGGTGTGTCTGTTTTGTAGAGACTGTCACGAAAAGGTGCGGTTTTAGAAAGACGAATTCAGCGCACATTGTGCGTTGGTGACGCTCTAATAATTATATAACTTTTTGTTAAACAGTTAAGAATTACTAATAAAACGACAAATAGGTAAAAGCGAAAGGTAATTAAAAAATAGACTGTTTGTTTACAACCTTCTGTTCTAAGCCCCCAACCGAAAATGCTCACTCGGCGTGACTATCGGCGGACGGGCATAAACTCTGGCTAAATTAGTGCCTTTTGTGGGAGCTATGCGACGTTAAGTAAATAGGCGGGTAGGCGCATTAGACTGTTAAGACGTGTCTAACAAGGAAGGCAACTTAACAGGCAAATACACAATATGTGTACACTGTTTGAGCACTTGTTCGCCACCAGCATAACATTGAATAAAGCTCAAACACTAAAGCTTATTAAAATGCCCAGCGTGCATTCAAAAGATCTGTCTCCCCCGCAGCAGACATTGTTTTAACGTTTCTCCGGGGGGACATAGACTTGCATACAGAGCTCGTGGTTCCCTGGATGTTGCTTAGTCACGCCGACCTGCTTGTCACGCATGACCTCGGTTTCGAAGGCACCAAGAGTATGCCACATTTACTAGTCCCCAATGTTTTCGGTACAATGTTTCGTTCGCCTATTGGTTTCCTCTCAAGGTCGGCGCCCTTCTCGTTGTATTGTAAGCAACAATCGAGCGTGTGCCATACATCGCTTTCGACAGCAGCTTCACAAAGACCCCAGGTCGGGCCTTGATTGATTGCTTTCGTGGCTTTGTATGACTTCTGCTGGAAACATCTATGGCCTACACATCCGTAAAGTGGGAGGTGAGCTTCTTGTGAGCCCTCGTCTGCCACTAATGGCTTGATTAGATGTCGGTATCATCAATCGAGGGGGTTTGCCCGGGCGGGCTTCCCTCACGTGCGATAAATAAGTACGTCAGATCCTCATCAAGTTCCGTCCTTTTTCTAAGCGTTAGGTTCCAAAATGTAGACGCGTTAGACGCATTGTATGTGTTACTGATTAGAAGGGCAAGCATGAGTATAGTTCTTTTTATAGAAAGTGATGAGTAGGAGTTCCCTCGGGAAGAAAAACATCAGGTTTTGCTCGCTGTGGCAAACGTACGCCTGGCAATCTCTGATGTCGTCGCTCAGAGGGGCAGAGTTTGATCTATAAATCGGGCGACAAGGAACTGAGTGCAAGGTGACTTCTCACTTTAAACATTTTGCTAGGCGTGGTGTAGTAGTATAGTAGCTATAGTACGTCCGGCTATGTGCTATCTGGCCCATTAGATATACCCATAGTTCTATACGACTTAGTGCTTCTGTATGAATAAAGAGACAGCAGTAATTGCTGATGGTGGTGCGTTCCCGTAAATTTAGAAGTTGCTTATGCGTTTAATATTTTCAGATTTATGTGGGCTTGCTATAAAGGCGAGGTGAGACTGCAACATCTACTGGCATTGGATCGAAAGTTTTCGGCTGAAGTTTGTTATAAGCAACTACGAGCCCAGTGAGTGTAGATCAAGTTCACATGCACACATATAGTTAGGTATGAATGCGTGCTTCGTTATTGTGTTAAACTTGCCTCATTGTTATAATGCCATCAACTCTTTCTTTTTAAAATTGCCACGCGATTGGCGCGACAGACAACACTATATATATATATATATATATATTATTGTTCGGGCTGGGTAAGTGTGTTTATGTTACATCAGAGTGCTTCGAGACAACCATAAGATCTAGCGTTTTGCTAGTTATACTATGTACCGGATCGCCTGACATACCGCGGCGTGGTATTTGTCACATCTTCTCCAGCATTGCCCTGCATCGGCATCCGTTTTTTGGTTCATGGAAAACCTCCAGAACGTGATGAAATTCGTGGGCTGTAAAGGTTGTAGTTAGATGCCAATCTTTCATCCCGCTAGCACTCCACCCTAGTGCTCTTCATTGCCGGTGTTTCATAAATCCCTATGTCCACCTTACTCATTTTGGTTTGCCAGTTTTGCATATTAACGTCATTGGCGCACGCTTTCTTCAGATTTCATCGTTTTTCCTCCGTTAGCAGTAGGCCACCTTCCAGCACGTGGACCACCTTATTTGTGACCGTATTTGATAGCGCGAAAACGTTCTTTAGAAATAAAAACCTCACATCGTAAATCTACTCCCACTCACTCGAAGTCTACTCCCTTCTTATCCTATAATAGTGCAATACAATATGTGGCAATTAGGTGCTATCTGCGTATCCAGAAAACAGCGATTGCTGCATGAACCGAAGCATTTGTGGGCATGTATTTGCCGGAGCAGCGATAATAGATTCCTGGACATCTCCTTGTTGCGTGATCGAAAGCTGCTACCGCTTATTGGTAAGGTGGGCCCTTGTTAAGTAAATTTGTTTACCAATTTTAATTCCGCTCCCCAGATTTAAAGCACGTCACCCCCGGGCCAGACGGCCGTTTTGGGCGTCAGGTGTGCCTTTGAAATTTCATAGGGTACTGTCTTTTCCTCAATTAACGTTCAACCCCATTTCCCTCCATGAATGTAACAAGTCTTTTTATATCTTGTTTTACTCTGAAAAGGCTGCAACTAAACTACATCATTTTCGTAAGCTCTTCCTTATCCGCTCTGGCAGTCCACTCAAAAGTAAGAAAACAGCAGTGGGCTCATACCATCGCTCTGCGCGACACCTGTGGTTTGGATTACCTTTCCCGCAATGCCGACTCCGTTGTCAATCAGCACTGCGTTTCGTTTTAGGATGCTGATAAGTAAACTCAGCATTGCTCCCGGTACTCCCGTTCTTGCCATCTTTTCAACCATCTTATCTCTTGGTGCTATGTCAAGCGCCGCCTTTAAATCTACAAACACAGCATGTAGGTAGCTCTTCGGCCTGGATAGCGTTTCCCAGATTGCTTCGAGCCGCTTCCCAATTGATAAGTGAGTTGATCTTCCTTTCCTAAATCTGCGCTGCCCTTCCTGTATTGTCATTCCTGTTTTTATGCGCATTGAAATCAACTGTATTGATCACAAGATGGGCAAAGATGGGCAAATATGTTAGGCAATAATGTCAGCTTAATAATACTTTGAGACTATACTTTTAATTATCTTTCATTACGGGCGAGAACACTGCTGTCAATATATATATATATATATATATATATATATATATATATATTTATATATAATTAAAATATATAACAATTCGGGTTGACCCTCAGCCAAGATTTAACGTCCACGGGACAGCTTTTTTCAAATGCATTTTCTTAGGTATGTCTGTTTGAAGTTGTGGGGGGACTCCAGCGAAGTTAGATACTTAGTAGTAGTGTAGTAGCTTAAACCCGTCCTATCTTTCGTAAGGACGGGACATTGAGCCGTTTCTCAAATTTGTTGATTTTTATTTTTCGTTTTATTTATGTTACGGTGCAAATCTGAGCGAGTCCTTTACATACTTTATTTCAAGTCAATTGCTTTCTAACTCTTATTCGCCAAGCATATCAAAGGCAAAATATATAGACACATTAGTATGGTTATACAAGTGGCAGAGTACACAAGCAGCAATCGCAAATTTCAGTATGTTGTACCATCTTTAAGAATGCTTTTTAGATTAGTCTTAGACTTCTTCTTAATGCTTTTTAGATTAGTCTTAGGACTTCTTCTTACAAGATAAATGTATGAGGTTTTGCGGCAATGCGTATAGGCTGTGATGCTGGACGACTTGGTAGTACGTAACAGATATGATTAGCACATGACTGAGACAAGGGCAGAGTAGGTTCAACCGCTCGAGCGAAGCTCGTAAATGTAATTTTTTACAACATCGTTTACTGATTATATGCACACATTGACAATGGTATGGTATTTTATATACGTATAGCATTACAAGAAGTTGGTAGTACCTGAATGAATCCTACTACATTTATTATTGTTGTTGTATTGGCAAAAGTTGCAGTAGTCGGAATGAAATTACTTTTGTTTTTCCTCAAGGTGAGAGTCAATTTAAAACGTTTCGGATCGAACACAACTATGTGCAGCTCCATACAAGAGCCCGCAGAGAGCCCCTATAGTTAGGATAGGACTAGGGACGTGCACCCAAAAACTTGGGCGCGCGGTTTTATGTTTGAATATGTTCAGAATCGAAATGAATAACGTTGTACACTATTTATCTACGTACTACGTCTCGCGTTTTCTCGCGCTTGCAGAGGTAGCGATGTCGAACTGGTTCGCCCCGGCGTCAAGCTCCAAGCACTGTGGAAGCAACTCACGTGTTCATTTATGCGTTCATGATTCATATACTGTTAATTCAAATCGGACTCGTCATGACGTTCGCACTGCCCATCTATATTGTCAGGTGGGTTCGCTGTCGCCGAAATGTCTCTCTACTGCAACTAAACTGACTACTTGCTTGAAACACACATAGCTTTGTATATGAACAAACTAGTTTTATTTTGGTGTACTTGTACAAGAACACTCGAAGCCATACATACAGCCTCTACAGTCAGTACTGAAACGGTAGGTTGCTCGGTAACTAGATCAGAAAGGCAATTTAATATAATAATAAAACAATTCGGCGCAAACATTATGTGGCAGGGCAGAGTCATTTAGAGTAGAGTTGAGTTAATTTAATTCAAAACTTGTCGTTAGGAAGAAGCGATGCCGGGAAAAAAGCACAAGCTTTCTATGGCTTTTCTTTGGAGCCTGAGGGATCGAGAATAGCGGCAATAACGGGAGGACTTTTTATGACCTTCATTAATCTGGCCATTCGGTTTTCGCTACGCAAGTCCGTTGCGCAGAATTTTCCGCCGAAAACGCGTTATAATCGGTTCTTTCATGCGTTGACTACTTTTCCGCAAACGTAGATTTAGCACAACTATGTAGGAGAAAAAGAGGCAGAATAACTACTTTTATAAATTTCACCCTCTCTCCTAAAGAAGACGTTTCCGTCCCCTCCTTCCATTGGAAAAATATTTTCTTGCTAAACTCTACCAAACCTTAAAATTAGCACTTATTGTTATGAATGATTTTGTATATGTATATATATATATATATATATATATATTACTTCGATATTTATGAATGCAACAACAATTTCTCTCTGTTACCCTAGAAAAGCCCAGTCATTTCCTGATAACGCTGCAATAAAATATTAAAAAAATTAGTAGGGTATCCCCTAAGGAGAAGCCCTCTAATCATATTAAAATTTATATATATATATATATATATATACATCGCACCATCATCCACGTGTTTCTTATTTTGAAATCCCGTGCGCTATGCTGAAGATGCATGCACTTTTGTTTGTTTACAAACAAGCAAGCGTTTTCGTCTAGTTTAGTGACCCTTTGGTTAACCTCTGCTGGACGTTTGATTAAGACTTTTCTTCAGTGAGAAAATAGTAATTATCGCTATGGGTATGCATGTATTGCTAGCATTGAAGACGCGAAACGGTCCAGTCGTTCTTCAACTATGAATACGATTAAGCTACGGCATAGCTAGTCGCAAACGTGCAGCTAACAGTTCAACAAGTTTCTACGTGTATGACGCTAGTGATATGTGAGAGGGGTAAAGCAGGGTAGCTCGTTTAAAATGCCACGGCGCGAAAGGCATCCTACAGCCATCCGCAAAGTGTAACTAACAAAAAAAAACAGACTGAAAAAATCGTGAGATGTAAAATAAATGCTTTTCTTTTAAATCGGTCCTCATTTTCTGCTACATGGTGAGCTAGGAGGATTGCGTGCCACTTTCAACAATTATTGTTTCATCCCTGGCGGGACAGCAGATCACCCGCCTTGCTGTCGTTCTCTCATCTGCTGCCTTTTTAAATTTCTCGAATAAAAGAGCGCTATACTAACGTCTGCGCAATAATGCGCAAATGTCTGGTCTTATTTAATGTTTATGAATTAATCATTGGCAAATCAGCCGCCGCCCAATGTATGCCTATATATATATATATATATATATATATATATACATGTAATTAAGAAGGCGACTCACTCACTGCACGTGTGAGCAAACGGTTCGATTGACATTGCAGTGTTGATTTGTAACTCATTTAGAAACATTATCCGCTCAGTACGGGAGACCCATTTGGAGGCGGCGTATTACTGGTCGGGTGCGCTGTACGTGGCAAGTTTTGGCTATTCGGTGCTCGTCAACAACCTCTACTTTCGCATGTTTAATGGCGGACTGCAGCAGAGGGCTGCCCTTCTGTCGGCTCTCTACCGGAAGGTCAGTACTGGGACCACACATCTAGAGCAGCAGCTTAGTCGTAACAAAAATTTCTGGGCGCCTTCGTGCATTCGTGCAGACGGACACTGTGATTCATCTCATCACGTCTCCAGCTGTTTGTTTGTTTATTACCTCTAGTTGAGCATTCACGTTTCACATGGGCATGTACTTAACGTGTTTAACGTCGTGGTTTGCAATTAATGATAAACAATATATATATATATATATATATATATAGTACTTAATAATTGCAGGATTAGAGAAGGACACAAGGGCTATGCCCTATCGACTCTTCTCTCTATCTCTCTGGGCATGTTTTAGCTGCACAGTTTGAATATATTTACTTGTTTTTTGCATACATTTTAAAACTCCGAATGCCTGAGATGCGCATTTGAGGGGAAGTGGAAGGTTGTTCCAAAAACTCACTGCCGGCGTTTTGTGCCCCTTTTGCACAAAAGCTGTTCCGTAGTGCGACGAGGAAATGCAGCATGTAAGAAGACATTGTTAAAACAGACACAATCTCCTGTTTAGACAACATGTGATCTCACGTTCTTCAGGGTTCAGGGGTCAATGTTTTACTTGACTTGAAAAATAATTATATAGTACTTCAAAATATAATTATTTTTATAATTAAGACTATGCGATGAGCAAAAGATCCTGTTAAACGGATACAATATGTTCGAATCTTACATGCAAGTTTTTAATAATAATAATAATAAATCACTAGGTTTTATATATAAGATAAAACAGAGTGGAATTTTGGCTCGGACATTAGTGAGAGCGCCCATGTAAAGTTGGCGCACGCTCGCTGCCACACTCAGTCACCAGAGCGCGGCGCTATCATTCGCCATCCAGTCATTCTTGGGTCCGGCGGTAGCAAAGTTAGGCTCCATGAGTAAACACATTCCGATGCTGGCCCGTTGGACTGCATAGTCTGCCTTATAGTGTGCCACTCGGCACCGGTTTAAGTAATTCATTAACTAACGCAGATAACGCAGAATCCGATTACTAGGCTTTTGTTTGCCATTGCGGCATTCTCCGATCTCGTTGACCGTTCTAGAGGGCGTCGTATTTGGTTGCGCCTACCGCTGAGTAGCGGAGGCTTCCTCTAGAGGGTCGCTACTTGGGGGTCCATCCGAGGACGTCGTTATGCGTATGGGCAGTCGCCAGGCATTACGCCTTTGTGCAGCTTTGCGGTATGTGGCATTTATGAGCAGATGGTTTGGGTCTCCACAGCGTTAAGACATGTGATGAATATGCAGAAACATAGACAAAGTCATAGCTGAATCAAGGAGAAATGGCAGAAACGCTTCTCCCACGGCTTCAAAGAAATGCCAAGTACTACCGAGTCTGAAAGGGTGCGGAGGAATCCGGGTTCAGTGGGTTTGTAAGTCTTACTAGTCACGCAGGCTGCTAGTAACGCATGTATATTATGCAATCCCGAAACTTTCCAGAGAAGACATTGGCGCATCGTCAGTACACTTCGGCACTATGTCCCAGGCATTGACACAGAACACAGTTGAGAAGACTCGTTAGACCTTGCTGGACCTACAGAAATCCTCTCTGTCCTAACGTGCCTTGCGCAAATACTAGCATGTCCAATCTTGATCAAAGCAAAAGTCCAAAGCTTGATCCTTAAGACCCCTGTAGAGAGCTGTGTCCTGAAGAGTGCCCACGCCCCGCTTGCAGCCCTGTCGCGGAGGTTGTAGCCACTGGTATTCACTGTCTTACACTTCGGGCAGCTTATTCGCCTCTCTAGGTATTTCACTCCGCTATACCAAAGATGCATAATCAAATTTTAACCGGTTTGGTTAACACGACGTTTCGTATCTTTCATTTGACCCCCCTCCCCCCGTACACATACAAACACGTACACTTCGAACATATATAAAATTATGAATTTGCTTCTGAAAACAAAAATCTGCGTAAACATTTATGTTTCTTTCATACAAAGTGTTTCAGTGCGCATGGCGTGGCCCATTTGTTTGGGCCTATGTGTTTGGGCAATGTTTACACATAGATCACGCTATGCTTTTGCAGTGTCTGACGGTGGATCCCGACGCGCGTCGACGCTACACCACCGGCGACATCCTGAACATGGCGTCGGTCGACATCAACCAGCTGTTCCAGTTCACACAGGTGTGCGGCCACATGGTTGGCATCCCGACGCGTATGCTCATCGGCTTCTTCATCACGTTCAATCTGCTCGACCAGGGCGTGTACGGCATGATCACAGTGCTCGCTGTCATGATGCCGCTAAGCATCTACATTGTCATCAAGCTCGATTGGATCAACGTATGCGCACTAGCCTCATATGGACAGTGGTAGTTATTATAGCTATGACCGTAGCACCGTACTAGTTGTGGCTGTTGTAGTAGTTCTAGTAGTAAAAAGTTAATGCTATTCTAATGTAATTAGTGGTCTGACGGCAAAGGTCACTTGTGCATTGTGTGTGAAGAAAACTCTGGCCCTGAAGTTCTGCTGCTGGGCTCGGCAACGGGGAGAGTGTTTTGCAGACGATGGTAGTGGTGGTACAGAGAGCTTTACGAGTCGAAACTGCCCAAGTTCTCTGTGCTCTCTAGCGAACCGGAGGAGTAGCCTAACGAACGTTGGGGCACGTTGGTTCGAACGCCTTAGAAAAACTTGTGGTGTACTGATGAAAACTTGAGGTGGGATCATTGATCACCTCAGCCCCAACCCTCTTCCGGTCTGCGCGCCGCGGGCAGTGTATCATGCAACTTCTCTCTCTCTCGGTCTTAGCGCTGAATACTTGCATTTGTTCTCTTTCTTTGACCTTGTTCAATGTCGAGCCGCCGGTGGCGTGGTGGCATGCGTCTGCGCCTCGCGACCAAAGGAGAAACAACTAGGTGCGCGGGTTCGAGCCCACCGTTGCACATTTGTATTTATGGGGTCCGTCTATGAAGCAATGAATAGCAGTCCCATGGACGTTAAATCTTGGCTGAGAGTCAGCCCAGAAGGTATTTTTTGACCTCTTTCAATAGACGTGTCCTTTGGTCTTCTCTCGATAGTAGCGTTAACTCTTTTACCCAATAACAAAACAATCTTCTATTTTTCTATTTCTGTCATTTATTTGTCCACGACTCCAAAACGGCTTGCCGATTCGAACCATTAGATTAAAATCTTCCACCTCAGATCGGATGTCATCTGGAGGGTAAAAAGGGCGGTTGTTAAATTGTGTATATAGCAGGTTCTCATAGAAGGGACAATGACGGGGTATCAACCCATTTCGAGAAGATTCTGGGCTTTAGACACTACACTTCTCAGAAAACAGAAGGCAAACAGTTAAGCGGCCAGAACATCAACGCCAAATGACAAAGGAGTGATATGGATATACGGATACATAAACCTGCCAATACATAAATACTGCCACTAAAGACGAATGGGAAGCGAGAGCCTGGAAACAAATGTGCGTGGAACGACAAGATCCGCATGACCATAAGAGTTATACAAACTATGTACGCCGGGTCCGATGCAGCTGAGCTAAAAATGCAAGACCTCGAGGTTTCGAGTACAAAAGGACGCTCATGAGGGTCCCGGCCGAACTTATGTTTACGGTTACCGTTTTCGTTCATACAACTGTGTCAAATACTACCTAACTCTGAGAAAAGTGCTATCCCAGTTTGCCCTCGTTACTAAGTGGACGCCCTACATGTGAAGCTGACTACGGCAACTACTTTGAGCTCTGTTCATAAGGAAAGAAGGTGAAACGCTTGATAAAAATCGATAAGATTATAGAACACTAATATAGGTGAAGCCCATCAAATAAGCATAGAAGATAGAAACTTAAAGCCAGGTTTTTCATTGAGGCTTACTTCTAAAGGCTAGTGAGAAGAAAGCCTAAGCCTAATAACTTTGCGGTCATAGGGACCTATCTCCGGCACCATAGAAGTACGAACTGACATACGTTGCACCGTTGCTCTCACCACTGAGGTGAAAATTAATAATGCGTTGGCTAATACTCTTAACGAACTAAAACGACTGTTCCTAGAGAAATATAATTAAGTTAATTGTAAAGATGAATTAGTCTTCAACAAAATTAGAAAGACCAATTAGTCTTAACAAATGATTAGAGAGAAAAACAAGATAAAGGCTGAGATAAAAACACGACCGTGGTCAAAATTATGTTTAAGATATAAAGACTGCTGCGTAGAAGTTAAAGTACTTATAGAGTACTCTAAGAAAATAAAATAATATGCTAGAGGCCGGACAAAAGCATATTGCCAACAAAGAATACAAATAAAGTGATATTGAATACAAATAAAAGTGACTTACGCATTTCAACCGTCGAGCAAGGATTAGGACACACAACAAGAGAACGTAAAAATCTGTAGCGGTGCCGGTGCAGCAACGCTTACCGACTAAGAGGTGCTGTAATTGTCAGATTAATAGTGCGCGAAAATTTGCAAAGGAAATAAAGGGAATGAGAATTTCAAGTCTGAGGTGGAGAAATCAGATGGCAGAACTTAAGACTTGGAGAAAATAAGCAAAAGTGAATCAGAAGTTCAGAAAAACCCGCGGAGCCCCGAAGTGTATGTGTCGACTAGCGGAGATTACCAGTGGACGTTATGGACAGCCTCGGAGTACGAATTGGCGAAGCGCTAAGGATGCCATAGCTAATTAAAATCTAGCGCCGATTACGTGCTCACGCCTCTGAAAAGATCAACACTCATTTCCTAACTATTGATAGGCCGTGCGTTCTAGTGGAATTACGAAAATCGCTCGCTAAATAAGAAAGTGCATCAAGGCTAGAAGGAAGATGGATCCGGGACCAGCATGTACCAATGAGGCGCTGGTAATGAATTAGGCGTGGCGCAGAGGCACTCAGAAGTATACTAGAGTTGAATGAATATGCTAATCGCAGAAAATACGCGAGATGGTTTGGTGCATCTCGACGGTCGTCACGAAAAAACAAAAGCTTTATCGATAACCTATCCTAGTGTCCGGCAAACCTTCTCGATGTTGGCGCAAAGCTTTTCCTTGTCCAGCCTCCTTGTCTGCCACCTTGGTCATCCGAGGGCGGTGGATCTTAGACATGTACTGGTCGGAGACTGCACTTAGCCAGCTACATAGGGAAACCCAGTTGTTTTTGTGTTGTGTTTGTCCCTAATAAGGGCGTACTGTGT
>QVRM01002946.1:0-88675 GCA_003439945.1 Dermanyssus gallinae | reverse complement strand
CAAAAACTCGACTACCGTCAGCGTGCGATAGCTAGAGGGACCCAGTTTGACAGAGGCAAGGAGAGCCGCTTTGTTTGTTACTAGTGCATTAGAGGTGCCCTTTGCTCGGCGTTCGAATCTGCTTTCGAACGTTCATTACAACATATCGATCTCTTTCTTTACCTATTTTATTATAAATATATATGCAAGACGTCTGACGAGCAAGATGGCTTAGTAGCAAAGCCTTTGCCTTGCATTCGGGAGGCCTGGCTTCGAGACCCAGACCGGGCCACTCTTAAATTGGCTTGCATGGTTTCCAATTAGACAAGGTAAATGCCAGAGTGGATTAAACATCAGCCATGACATGAAAAAAACCGTACACGGGCATTAGCCTTACGAAAAAAAGGGACACGCGGAACGGTGCAGAGACACCACTTATTGCCTAGCAATTTAACTTAATTAAGAATAGCAACGATCAGATAATCACAATTCTGTCTTATTGGCTATTTGAACCAAGAATTGTTTCGCCCCAGCAACTTGAGAGCAACTAAAATAGGGTAGCCTTTTTCAGAAGAGTGTGCGACAGCTCCACCACGGGCTCGTAACAGAGTTGCCTATCTATTTGCCGATAGACCACTACTCTAGGGCCTTAAACAACGCTTTCACTTCCCCGTGACGCAGGCTTTTTCCGGCAGTACAGGGATGGGACGAAGGCCAGCGGATATGGACATCCCATGTCACCTCATCATTCATTCATTGCACCAGAATCAGATCACCGTTCCGTTAATACTAGTGCACCGTAAACTAGAATATCCAGAAATGCCGCCGTTGTACTAACGTTCGCATATTCGCCCTACTGATGAATTCAGTTAACACGGAAAGATAGTCCTCAACATGTGAAGCGTTGTTTAATCGAGTCACTTTGCCATAAATTTCTCCGTTGAATTTTCTCAATCTCTTCCTGCCGGTATCTTTAGAAATGCGGTTTTATGGAAACTCGTCCGAAAAAGATCTATTGCGCTTGAACAGTTGTATATATACTGCTTAAGACAAGAGCTATCTGTCTGACACAACGGCCAGAAGCTTCCACATCTATGCTATCGTAGGTACATCTCTGACGGTTAGCGTACTGGTCAGTATACGGTGCGTAGACAGAATATTTGGATTAGTGGAAGGCACTCCAGGAATTAGAGGTCTACTTTATCATTGTAGATAACTCAGGCTAGAGGCAGGTTGAAATAATGAACATGTGTATACATCATATGTAATGTATATATCTATCTATTAGTAATGACTTGGATGGCTGACGCACCGCTCAAAAGCCGCTTGTTTTTCCGTTGGCTGAAAATGTGGTTTACCATTGTTCTGCCGCTGAAACGCATCGATACAGCGGTTAGGATGTGTTTCTGTGAAGTCGATACCCGTACTGAGTGCCCCAGAAGGACAAACTCAAAATCATCTTAAACGGTATTCACAGGAGGGTTGCATGAGTTGGTGGCAGTGAAGGTAAATAATGCTTCAGCAGCTCTTATTTTGCTTCTGCAGCATCTGTAGTTTATCGTGAGCATACTACTACCTCAGTACATTTTGAGAGCATCGAAAGCAGTAACGTGCACTGTGAGCGATATGTCACAATTGAATACGTTTGGGTATAAGTATAACGGAATGATGATTCGGAAACTAGTAAAGGAGGGATCGTGTCATTGAACCACTACGCTCGGAGCCCTGAAGGGCTCCTGTTTTCATTTCTTGTGATTACTTCACAGTAATTCGCATAGTCCCTTAGTTTATAGACACGGTACGTGGTTGCCGAGGGAGAGTGATCGGTGTATAGTATACTACCAATCTGGATTTTGTCACTAGAGCTGGTCGTCACTGTCAATGCCAGCTAACATTCTGGAAATCACACAAAAGATTAGCCGCTCCTTGCGATTATCTACTGGCAACGAACGAGCTCAAGCCAAGTCTACCTAATCTTCCCGACAGTGGGTCAGTGACATGAATGAAATCTTATGATGAAATACACCTAATGAAACCTATCATTAGCACAGCATGCGATCTCAGGTGAGCCACTCTAGCGATCTGTGCTAGGAACTCATTGAGTATCTATGTATGTACCTCGTTGTTCAGCACACCTTGCATTGCTATGTTGTCTTACATATTATTGATAACAAGAATATTGTATGTCAGTAATTTTTATCATCATCTCATCGGAAATGGCGTAGTTATTGGTGTTGCCGTACCAATAACGACGCCATATGCTGTAACGAAGAACTTCATCATACAAACAGACATTTGCTTGTAACAGACAACTTGTGCCGCACATGCAGTTTGATTGTTCCAAACTTTACCAATACGCCACAGTTATCACGAGCAGTGACGATAGGTCAATAAGGTGTAAATTCAATTTCGAGAATCGCGCTCATGCAAGCAGAGCCGCATAAGTTACGCAAATATTTAAGCTCTTGCTCCTCGCAAAATCTCTCTGCCGTCGATCTATGATGACAACGAGAGAGTACTGTAGGTCGAGAGAAAAGGCTGTAGCGGTGCAGGCATACTCGTAGCATGATCACGCCGCACTGCACGAATGGCAACTGTCTAAAGCAGGACGGCCATTGCATAGCCACGTTGAGAGTTGCACGTTGCTGCCTGTGCTGCACGTAGATTGTCGTGTCAAAGCACGCACGAGTGCAACTTACTGGATTAATGTCAGAATGAACGAATGACGCGACGATTTTCGCGACGGTGACGACTTATACAAACGAAACACGATGTCGTCTACAACTACAACGACGACGACGACAACACAGACTCTACCTGCACCGTCTGCAGGCTATTTTGGTTCGTCGAGAAGACGAACATTTTACAGTCGACTATTGTTCAATACAGACCGACCTACCCGGTATTCTGGAGCGTTGTTAGTGGGCTGGCGAGGACGACGCCTGCCTTAGTGTCGGCCGGCCTGTCCGAGATCGATCAAGAATCCACCTACGTATCTGTCTAACTATCTATCGATCTGCTTTGGCCTCCTCGATCATACAGCGAGCGATCTACATGTAGATACAGACCTACCGGTTGTATGCGGGGCAGAGAGACAGACGTGTGTCTATAGAGCGAGGTACGTACGCAAACTGTCAACTTCTTTCATGTGACAACCATGTTTTGTTCGACCCAAAGTGATGAAATTGTGATGACTAACCTGTAGCCGAGAGTGGCCGGTGGTGGTATCTGGACACTGGGTACCGACCATGTCAGCTGCCACAGGGCACGCTCGCTACCTCTTGGTTTTTTCCGATCCAAATATCGATTCGTTACGTCTACATGACAATCTCAGCCCTGCTGAATGACCGATTTATCGATTCATTGATTATTAGCTGTTTAGGCTTCAATACAGACGATGTGTGACCTTTATGAGCAGTTATCAGAAGATGCGTTTACGATTCTGGATTATGACCGCTGAGCTTCTAATGATGACCGCCTTTAAGAAAGATAGGTCGCCTTCCTCCTCTTTCTTCGAGTAGAGTTTACCGAGAAAAAAAATGGCGTTTGGAATTTCGAGATAATTGGCAAACATTAGAAAATACCCTCGCTCCATCGCTGTGTCAGGAGGTAACTGTGTTTTGAGCGGTCATATTTGTACATTTGACTCGTCTGAGCCGCCAGCCAGTTTACGATAGCCACGTGATCGACAAAATCATACGGTGCGCGTCTTGTTCTACTCGATAGTTAGAACTATTCTTCCCAAACAATCTCACCGTGTATACATATATTTACTTGCATTATCGAACGTACGAAACGGATGACTCACAGTGAAGACGTTTTTTTAATTATGCATTATTTAGTGTCATAACGAACTGTTCGGCAGAGGCTACAGGACAAGGGAGCACTAGGTTTATATGCGTATACAATTTTCATTAATATATATTTAGAATATACGAAATGAACACAATTTACAGAGCTGATGACGCTTAAATTTCTTAAAAGAGATACTGGTTATTATACTTACAATCGTTGTGATGGCTGTAAAAACAGAGTTTACGGAAATTGTTCTGATCTATGGTTAAAGGTAAAATTATGTTGTCAGCCTGGTGTTTTATTTTATACGCTTGCAATTATATTTGTGTATTATTATTCAGTTATTATTCCTCTATATATATATATATATATATATATATATATATAGAAGCAGGCTTGACTACTTCAATAGTAGAAAAGCTTACATAAAGCTATGCCTTGACCACAAGCGTGAATACGCTAGGAGGGAGGAAATCCGACTGCTCGAAAGAGCGGAGCGCAAGCCCTCAGCCTACGTCGTACGGCCTCGTAGGGGGACGAACCACCTGCTCAGCGACGAACAGGTAACGAGTCACCTGACCGGTCTTCTATATAACCGCGAGACGGTACGCCTCGCTCTAATGATTGAGTACCCGCTCACATTGGAGCAGGATACTATGAATCTGCCCTTTGAGGTAGAAGAAGTAAGTCAGGTTCTGCACTCTCTATCGAGAGGAAAGAGTGCGGGGCAAGACCAAGTGTACTATGAGCACTGGGTGCAGTCTGAGCCACTTTTGGCAAACCATCTTTGTGATTTCTTCAACGAGATCATGAAGAGGGGACAAATGCCAGGAGCCTGGCATATCGCCAGGCCTTCTCTTTTATTTAAGGGTAAGCATGGTGATGACAGGCGAGACCCCAACTTATATCGCGGTATAGCGTCTGAAAGGACGCTGAAGAAGATCTTCTGCAAATTGGTTATAAAACGGATCGAGTACGTTGTCGACCAGACCCTTCCACCGGAGCAATTCGGCTTTTCGAAGGGATCGAGGAGCGCGTGATGCAATCCATGTGCTTCAGTCAGAGATAGAGCGAGCTGTGGCAAAGCCCGGAGGCCATTTGTATGCAGTCTTTATGGACTGCGTCAAGGCTTTTCGACAAAGCACCTCGAGATCTCTTGGTGAAGTCATTCCGATACGTAGGGGTTGGTGGCTCTCTTCTGAGCGTAATTTCCAGTTTCTTTGATGAGGACACCTTACTGGTACAAGGTGAGCAGGAAGTGTTGCAGGTAAGGCAAAATGTGGGAACCCCGCAAGGCGACCCATTGAGGTGCGTCTCCTTCACTCTTCTGCTTGCCGATTTTGTTGATAATATTTGACAAAAGT
The DNA here is from genome assembly GCA_003439945.1 of Dermanyssus gallinae. Taxonomy (NCBI): domain Eukaryota; kingdom Metazoa; phylum Arthropoda; class Arachnida; order Mesostigmata; family Dermanyssidae; genus Dermanyssus; species Dermanyssus gallinae. The sequence continues at coordinate 83,537 of QVRM01002946.1, read as the reverse complement.
TCCAGAAGGCCACAGTTGTGATGTACGCAGATGACATAGTGGTCGCTCATCACGACCTGGGTGCCATCAAGCGCATCACTTCTCTGGCGGAGGTGTTCCTTGTCTCAAGAGGGCTGGAAATAAACGCCATGAAGACCAAGGCTATGAAATTCAGAAGAGGAGGTCGATTGGCTGCTAAAGACGTTATACGTTGCGCTTTTCTACCTCAAGGTTGTTCCGGCGCTGGTGTATGGTCTTGACAGAGTATGGGAACACTTCACTCGGGCAAACTTTAGTTTGCTTGAAAGGTGTTTTACAGTGTACATGAAGCGAGTACTTTGCCTGTCAATATGGGCAAGGAGCCGCTTTGTGTACCTAATGTCAGGCTGTGCACCAGTTGTTGAGCTAATTCGATTGAGGTTGAAGACGCCGCCTACAGTACCATTCGAGAACTTTATCTCGGAATGGGAAAATAAAGTTGAACAAGTCCGACGAGAGGTCGGAGACCTAGATGTTTTCAGGGCCTCTCACCTCTGGTCTGGTCTTGCGTGTGACAATCGCCACGTCTATACCAGATACATAGTTCATGGCTATCATCACCTGGTTTGTTTGAATACGAGCTTCCACGAAGAGTACACCGAGTGCGTCTGTCGACTGTGCTCTTAGGCGTGTACGGAGTTTCGTGCATCTGCCTGCCTGGCCCTTGCGAAGAGATCACTGCACTGCCTCTCTCGAATAACATGCCGCGAGCAGCTAAGTGTATAATTGTATAATATGTATAATTGTTCATGCTATATGCATACTCAATATGAGTGAAATAAATACGATGACATATATATATATATATAATATATATATATATATATATATATGCACACGCAAAAAAAAATATATATATATATATAATCGCTACTAAGCTAGACAAAAACAAATCCATGGCATCTACCCACCATGTGTCGTGTCGGGATGGAACCCACGATTAGTCATGACGTCTCCACCACATCGATGCTTATATACCAATGGCTAACAGACCAGGACACCTATCCTCCTTTACTGACAAGCCGTGCGGAAGGAATAGAAAAAGCTGTACAAACGATCTACCCAGGTCATGCTGATTGGGATGGGGAAATTAAATTTTGATCCCAAGGCTACTCTCGCTTAGAGAGAGTTCTGCTCGTATTCATTTTGTTGCCTTGTAAATCGATGTTTAAGACTTCATTTTGTATATTTTAAGCATGCTAGCTTCGCCTATGGCATTTAGCTTTTCTGGATATGCTTACACGGGTGTTGTGCTTCTAAGGCGTCATTGATTCTGGAAGATCCGAAGCTTTATCCAGCCGCAGAGTGTTTCTGATGGATGCGTACTTATCGGTCGTAGACAAAACCTTCGAGGAGCCTCTTCTTTAGATCAACTTTCTTAAGCAGACTAGCTGGCCCTTTTAACGTAGATATCTATAATAAAAAAAAGAGAGTGCGTATTGATATTGTTAACGACAGGTTTAGTCGTATGTTATGCTAGTTTCATTGTGCGCTAAACGCATCGCAGGACCATTGTCTTACGTGATAAAAAGACTGACACGGAAATAGTCGTAGTATTGCCGATAAGGAAGGACAATCTAAATGGAACGCTATCCTTCTTGGTGAGACGTGTTTCATTATTCGAAAGTTATGTAGGTTGTTTCGCCAGAGCCGTCGAGTAACGATCGATTTGTGTACTGACTACTTATCATAATGAAGAAAAAACAGCAAAAGTTGAAATAGCCTGCGAGAGACTACATCTGTGGACTGTGCTGACAGCAATGGCAAACAAAGGCTACAGATAGGTAGGTTTGTAGTATTCCTTGATGGGTGAGTCTCTTGCCATTCTGGATCGCAGAATTGTCGATTTTGCGAGTTTGCGAGCTGTCAGCTATAATTGGATAAATAATTAGGTTAACTATTTATGGCTGGCTATGACGGGCTATCACCGGGTCAGTTATGGTCCTAGTATAGGGCCGGTCGTCTGTAAGCCAGTGAGCTGCTATTGCTGTCGTTATTGCTATTGCTGCTGTTGTTGTTTTTGCTGTTATTGTTGTTGTTGGTGCTGCTGTAGTTGGTGCTATTGTTGCTGTAATTGTTGTTTGTTTGATTTAAAGCGTAACACATTAGATAAGTAGATTATCGACGCAAGCGTCACGTGAAGCTGTCACAGTGGGTTGGTCGTTGTTGTTAACGTCTTTGTCGTTTACTGAAGGTCAGCAACTGAGGAAGGTGGCGTCGTCACTGGCAGACGATGGACCACGAAATGCAGTGAAGTCGTGAAGCCGAACAACAAAGATAGATGTAGAGAAGGAAGCTAGATAGAGAGAGATAGAGAGAGAGAGAGACGCATTGAGGTAATAATTAATCGGATTGAAGTCCGACTCCCTTCCGGTCGGTCGTTCGGTTGCTTACATCAATCAGTGAGCTGAAGAGAAGAAGTCACCGCAGTCATCACAAACACGCAATATTTTAGCACCTCCTTGATTTCGACACGACGACAGTGTGATCGAAATGCATGAAGGGCAAGCCATTTGGTCTAAGTTCTTGTCGTTCTATGGTTGTTGTTGTTGCTGTTGATGCTGGCCATGTCGTTGTTGTTTTCGTTCATAAAATTAGTTTATCGTGAAATATGATCAAGCAACAATCTGTCGCTGTTGCTTGATCGATTGATTTATTATTGGCTTGACATGTACGCCTAAATACACATGTCACTCCTTTTTAGATCAAGGACGCTTAGAGTGGCAGCATACTAGTTGTAGTTACTGCTACAATTGATAGTTAAGTTATTGCTTGTCGCTCCGACAGTAAGTCAACGGTAAGCCGGCTGTCACAGGGGCCCGTCTGCGTAAATGTACGCTTGCTTTCTGGTGTGGTGGTGATGGTGGTCGTGGTGATTGCCTTCGCCTTCGTCTTCCTTCGACTCAGCTCCTCATCGAGATCTTGGTGGTGGTGGTGGTGAGGGGAGAGATGGCCATCGGCGGAAGGGATTGGCGCGTACGAGGCAATCCCCCTGACAACGGGGGTTGGCTGAACCGGCTAACCGATGCACACATGATACTGCATATTAGTATCACGACTACGACGACTACGATTGTCTTAAGTACTGTTGATTGCCTCTGCTACGACTTTTACTACTAATACTACAACTGCCAGTACTATCATTACTCAAGCTTCAGCTACCAATAGACTGTTGCTGCTGCTGCTGCTTTCGTCGTATCACTTCCGCAATGGAGCAGATGCCAGTAGCAACCTATACATATATGGGGTAGTCTATGAGTGAGACAGGCCGTCACTCCTAAGCAGTCCCTCTCCTTCTCTGAAGCCGCTGTGGCCGCGACTTCAGAGAAGGAGAGGGGCGGCAAACGTCGTCGACGTTCTCTTACCTCGTGGTTGGTTGGTTCGTTGGCTAGCCCGTCAGGCAGCCCGCCAGGCAGCCCGCCAGGCTTCCTGTGAGGGAGACCACCCGGCTTGGCCCTGCAGAAGACTGTCCGCTCGCTGCAGTCTGATAAAAGCGTTGCACCGGCGGTTCATCGTGCTGTCGACCGACCACGTCAGTGCCACCCACGTTGTTCCACTCAACACCATCCCCATCACCACTACGACTATTACTGGTGTTTCTGCTGCTACCACCACCACCACCTCTGATTTTCCGACTTGTCATCTCTACAACATATACTCCTCGTCGTCCTTCGGACTTGTAGACTTCGTACTCCTACACCTCATTCACGTGTTGCTGAAGCCGAGCAGAGTACGAGGACGGACCAAGAGTAGGAGCCGTCATCGTCGGGAGGTGTTCCTAGAGTGGCATTCGCTGAGGCAGACGCCGCGTTGAGACCCCAGTGGGTGGTGTTCGCCCGCCTCCATCACCTCCTCGGCAACCTCCCCCCCAACCTCCCATCAAAGTACTCCCAGTTTCTGACGGGTGTCTTCTGTGAAGATATCTGGGGTCGCACGGACGACAGGTGACCGTGGTGTGATCGCGCGGTCACCGCCGTTGGCGTTGTTACGTTGTTTACATCCCACCCCGACCCCAAGGACGACGACGACGACACTCAGTTGGGGTTCAATTGGATTATCATCACTAAAGCCCCCACCGATTGATCGTCGACATCTGACATCCAATTCGAAGGTTCGTTGTCCTGCTCCCTAGGGTCCCTAGTTCATGGTGCTGTTGGTATTATGCCCGTCCTGTAGCACGATGTTCCGTTTGATGTTCGGTCGATGACATGCATCGGTTGTTGTTGTTGTCACCACCGTTGTTATTGTCGTTGCTATTATTGCTGTTTTTGTTGTTAATATGATGATGATGATGATTTTATTATTATTATTATTATGATTGCCGTAGTCGTTAATTGTTAGAATGTAGTTCAATCAGAAGCTCGAACCCCCACAGCCAGTCAGGGCTGCCACAGAAAATGGTCCCTGACCACAACACATGGACTTCTTTGTGCTTCTCCTGGTTGCCGCCAACGCCGCTGTCTTAGCCTTGACATTGGCGCGAAAGACGCGGCGCGTTCAGTACGGCCATCGCTAGGGCATTGACTGCTGGTGCTGCAGTTGCTCGTATTACGTGTGTCGCTGTGGATGCGTTACTGTGTGCCGATGCGTGAACGCTACACTTGTGTGTAGGGGTGTGGGCGCATGCAAGCTTCTTCTACCTGTTCCTCATCCAACGGGATTAACAGTAAAGGGGTAACTCTGATGATAATGCCAGAACGGGCAGTGCTTGCTGTGTGTGAGCGCGACAAGTGTTAATGTAGAACTAGACGCAACTAATATATATATATATATATATATATATATATATATATATATATATATATATGTTCCAAAATATCGCCCACAGAAGCAGCGAATTCCGCATGTATGTGAATTAATAAGAAATTATGGGCAGGAACTTGTAGTGCTGTGAGGTGGTTGCATAATCTTCTCTTGCTCGCATTGACATTCGCCGGCCGTACATCGACCAAAAATAGAAGCGATGCATATCGAATATGTCCTTTTCTGTAATAGACGTTTCTGTTTGGCGCATTTGACCTTGTCTGTCCTGCCGTGCCCCGTTATTGGTTAAGTTGTACACATAATATAGTAATAAGAAGTGTTATATTTTTTTGATTTGGCGTTATTATAACATCAAAGTGGTTTAATGTATGTCACACCGGGCTTGAACCCGCACTTTACTATATTATAGATGGATGACGATTCCGATACTAAGAGTCGTGGGTTCAATCATTGCACGACGCATACCGATCCGAAATAATCCTTCTTAAAACTAGATATATACTCGCTTGGCACATACATTTGTGTTAAAGATATCTGCGTCCAGGATTTGCGATGAATCTGTTGCGTCTTCTTAGGCCTGAATTTCTTTCCATTAAGGATTTGCCATATAATCTATGGCATCCATTTTTCGTAGGGTTTGTCACTGTGTGCTTTGATGCGTCTTTATCAAACTTAGAGACGGCGTGTAATAAGAGAAGTGAATTAAACCTCTCATAAACAATCGGATAACGTTGACCGTTATGACCGAAATAGCGCTTAAAACTCGCATTCATGGTTGCTGTTTGGAAAACGCCTCTTCTTAGATCGGTCAGAAGCGACGGTCGCGAATTTTATCACGTCGATCTATTTTCAAACAATTTTGTTTTATCGGTTATGAGTAGGCTCTGCGTTTAAAATACAAAATAAACTACATTCAGCAGGGTGAATAGTGTTAAACTTATCTTTCTTACTCATGTACTACATTTATTAGTGTTGGTAGGAAAACTTACTTCAGGCGCTGTACTGAGAAATATCTGGGAAATTATTGATTTACATTGCGTACAAATACGTTGCTTAAAATGTAGTCTACATCATATACTCGCGACTAACTAGAAGCGTTAGTACCAATCACACGAATAGTCTTAATTACGTAGGAAAATATTCTTCAATCAAATACGTATCCTTATGTTGCTTTCTGCTGTTGATTGATGTTGGCGGGTTAAGGTGAATTGTGGAATTGTTATCTTAAAAAGACCGCCTCCGCTTTTCACGCGCTTTAGCCGAGGAATATGTTCTGGTTTTGTTGAACATGATATATATATATATATATATATATATATATATATTTATATACATATATATACATAATCGAATTTTCTAAAAATATGCCACAGTGTTGAGCCAACGGTGGTTGCTTCAATGCTTTATGTTTTGAAGAGGACTTGTTTTCAAAGTGATTACAACATTATACTCTCTACAGTGCGAGTGCAAGTTTTACACATGTTTCGTACTGTGTGCTTTAAAAAAGCACGTGTCAGTACACAAATCGTAGCGTACAGCGGATAAAGTAGACTAAACCGTTAAGATTATTGACTGTTTGTGATTTCTGTATGCGACATTATCGCTTCCGTCTTCAGAAATTATGCATTTCTGCATCAAAATGTCTACGTCGTGTCTATTCCATTGTCGAGTCGTAAACGGCTAGATATCGAGCAGCGATGGAGAAACCATGCTGCTGCACTTGTCAATGTATGATGCAACGGGTATTTATTTATATATGCAAATACATGTATACACGTAGATAAATACATACATACATATAGAGAGGAAGAAAAAAATCTTGATGATTCAATACCAGTAGCGTACTCAAACGGTTGAGTGTATATAGCGTCTAGAATGAATTCTGTCAGGGAAAGCATCGCCGAGACGCCGCAACGAAGTTACTGCTTAGCACCGCTAGAACGTCAACTAATGAATTCACCCGCCTTTCGCTGATGTACGCAAACAGGCAACGACAGCAAAAACAACAATGTGGAAAAATGAATACATATCAGCAGCAGCAACAATGCGACGATGTGAACAGCAATAACAACAGCAACATCAACAGCAATGCAAAAGAACCTCAAGAAGAGAAGAGGAATCAAGCGCTAGAATGGCAACAACAATTACGGACAACACCCTATGCAGATAATTGCAGCTGGCCAATTATTGATCTGATCGAATGAACGTTACGATTAGGTAAAGAAGAACTCAATTTGTATGTACCTCTGGTAACAACAACCAGCGCAGACAAAGTAACAACACATCGTATTGTAGCATTTGAACTAGCGAGCCCACTGCGACACGGAAACATGGCCATGAAATGCAATTGATAAGCGCAATTTCGAATTCGGCTATGTTTGGTTGAATTCGCTGGCTCGTTGGTCTGTTGTTGCTCCGGTTGGGCATCTTTGTTTACCTTTGCTGCACCTACTTTATTGCAGTTTCAAGCTCGTGCTCGGCTTGAGAAAGTCCATAGCATGCATGGACGGACTTCCTCAAGCAGATGAATAATCGAGGTCTTGAGTATGAGTGAGAATGACGCCGGGCGTAATGGTCCGGCTTAATGAAGGTTGCTGGTTGAATCCGAATGAAACGAGACGAAGTGACAACAGATCAACAGCTAACTTGATTCTGTTGGTCTGTTAATCCTAGTTAAGATGACTAACTGTCATCACTAGTTACAGCGATGACAGTAACTCGCCTTTGACAACAGAACGCTCAAAACTCAAGCGGGGCAAAATTCAAGTTCCTCGAGTTCCCTATGAACTCTGCATTTACGTAATGCCGATTGATGCTATTAGGGAAAGAAGGTGTCGCATTGGGCTTAAGAACTAGCCTATCAAATGTAGGTTAATCGTTCTGACCAGCGCTAACCACAACGACAGCAAGTAATTATACACGACCACAAGAACAACAACAACAACAACACCACAAACAGAAACGATAGTAAAAGTAGCATCAGCAATTTTCTCTTCTTCAGCATGAAGTAGAAGAAGAACAACAACAACGAATAACACTCAATAAAAATATGAAAAACAGAAAGCAACGATTTCGGTTAACAAAATAGACAGGATAAATGTGTAAGTAATGATCATAATATATGTCGAATGAGAGCCAAGGGCCGCAGCACATGCGGCAAAAATAATAGCAACATTACTAGTAAGACAATGTCGATATTATCAACAAATACAACAACAACAACAACAACAACAACAATAGTCAGCATTGCTACCATCAACAACGCCAGCAGAAGCAGCAGCAGCAGCACGACAACAACAACATCAACAACAACAACGGTTACTAATCATATCTTAACAATGTATTAATTTGTGTCCTCTAATGCACTCTTCTGTTAGAAGCACGACAGCATGGACTCGAACGGCGACAGAAATGTTGGTGCAGGCGATGGTGGTGCTGCTGCCGACATCCCGAAGGGTCAAGGACAACCGCCAACGGACGACTATCTCGGAGTGCGCGAATTTATGGCCGGCAGGAGCCTCTTCATAACCGGCTGCACCGGATTTGTCGGCAAAGTTCTCCTTGAAAAGGTGGAATTATAACTATGATTTTACTTGATTGCCTTTTGGCGCGTCTCTGGCGCCTGCTTTGCGATCTGCGTTGCATCCCTAAATACGTTTTATCTAGGCCTAGATGAGTGACCACGTCCCGGGGGAAGAACGAGGGAAACCTTTGAGACGAGCCAGAAATAAGAAACATTTCTATCCGCTCTGAGCAGCGCGCGTTTTATCAGTGGCGCCCGTCTGTAGGGCTGCACTTTCTACGCGTCTCAACGGTCGTCTAACAATCTATCGTATCTGCGTTTATGTCCTCTACAGGATGGACATTCATTCAGTGCAATTCAAGACTATCTTTCTTTCCTCTCTGGCTTGAACAGTAGTCGATAAACAGCCAGTAGTGAAAGTGAATAGCGGCGAGATATTTTGGTCGCAAATGTGCAGGTTGTTTTGCAACGTTTGTAAGTCTTGGTCTTCGAGACAGCTAACAGACAATAATCCGTTGTGATACATTTTTTAAAAATTGTTTTACTTGTGTCAATGGCTGGTTCTCTAGTTTATTGGCTCTGGAACCATCACTGTTTGGTAAAATCAACTGATTGCTTATCTGGAATCTGCTCTGGAACCATCACTGTTTGGTAAAATCAACTGATAGCTTAGGATTACTCCAGCAAATTGAATTAAAATATACGCGTTTTGATACGTCCGTTATGACCGTGATAAGCCGTTCGGCAATGAACATATTACGCAAATAACGTAGGTTGGAAAAGCTTTAATCACTTTGAGGGCGTGTATGAATTATTTAAATAAGCGAAACCTTTTAAAGAAACGCACTCGCTTAGTTATGGTAAGTCACTTATAGTTATGTAAGCATCATAACTCACACCTTACGTGTTTAAATTCGAGCAGTAGAGGAAAGTGCCGAAAATTCTACAAGTAAATTGCCGGCCCAACAGCGGATCTTAACCTCTCTGAACCTTTTTGTTCGGATCACGATGACAGGTCTTACATTTTATTAGCCGCGATATGCCAAAAAGTAAGCGTAGACTCGTATACCACCCATAACTGCGGTGGTGTCCGGCCATTGACGTGACAAACTACTGAACTCACATTTCAGCTTCGGGTGGGGGGGGGGGGGGTGATTGCAAGATCACGAGCAGGCTGCGTGCCAATACACTATTATTATTAATAGTATTAACTATCTATTATTATTATTCATATTATTATTATTATTAACTTCAGTAGTCTGTAAGTAGTAGTATTATCTGCTAGATGTCACTAAGTTTCGAAACACTCGCTCGCTCGCTCAATGCATAGTGGTGCCGCCAGCCACGGTAGCGACGTACTGACCGAACCGAGCGACAGCCAATGATGCTATTCAATTATATTTATTTCACTCAGATTGAGTATAATATACAGTTCAAGATGTTTTTTCATAATACTCTATCTCCTTCACGCTTTCGGCGAGAGAAGTAGTGCAACGATATGTTGTCCAGCGCTGTGCATTCCACTGCATGGTACTTGGCACACCTCTGTAGGCAGAACCGGCAGGTGCACAACTCGTACTCCTCGTGAAAGGCTGCGTTTGAACATACCAGGTAGTGACCAATGATGCTATTGCCTTTGCTTAGAACATTTTCAAACGTTCCGATCATTGATTGTTAAGAACACCCACGTCTACTTATTGCGCACGGCCTTTGCAGATTCTTCGCTCCTGTCCGGACGTAGCGTCCGTCTTCGTACTGGCTCGAGAAAAGAGGGGGCATTCGTTAAAACAGCGCTTCATCGACATATTTAACAGTGCACTGTTCGACCGTGTCCGCAAAGAACAGCCTGAGGCTCTTGACAAGGTACCAAGGAACTATTGGTTATTTCACATGTTAGTTACTCCCTGGCGAATTTGACGCGTTTGCATGGAGACCTTCACGAGAGCCTGCTCATGTGTGTGTGTGTTAAGACAGAGCAATGTGTGATTTCAACACCCCTTTTTCAACAAAAGAGACATTGTAGTGTACTGTTTGCCTCGAGCGCCCCGCATTCACCCCATGAGCAATAGACAGACATTTAAACTTCGTGCTCCGTCAATAAGTCTTTTTCTCATTGTTCTCATCGAGGCATTTCTTTAGCGAGTAATAAGATTGCCACTTTGGTTGCAACAAGCTTCGAATCAGCGCGTTGTGTCGGCGTGCTTCTCGGCGTTCGCCGAGTAAAGCGAGCGTCTAGATGGAGATTGAATTTTGTTCGTAAGCGTATATCTTATGCATTTTTCAAACCTCTCATATAAAAAATACGTATATCAAGTCAGACTTAAAACTTGGAACGGGATGTTTGTGCTTGTCAAGTACTCGCCGTATGTGCGATAATGGAGGGAAACACAACTAACACCTTCTAACGCCTGCTAACGCTGTACGTGCAATAAACCGACCACACCGTAGGTGAAGTTCGTCGAAGGAGACCTGTTGCTCGATGGCCTGGGCATTTCGGACGTTGACCTGGCGAAAATGCGCCACTCCGTCAGCGTGGTCATTCACAGTGCGGCCTCGGTGCGCTTCGATGAGCCGCTACGCAACGCCGTCAACATGAACCTGTCCGGAACGAAGCGTGTCCTCGAGCTGTGCTCGACCCTCGATAAACTCGACGTGCTCGTGCACGTGTCGACCTGCTACGCGAACTGCGACCACCCGACGGTTGAGGAGAAGATATACCCTCAACGCTACGATCCGGAGCACATTATGCATCTGGTCGACTGGCTCGACGACGAGGCGCTCGACGCCCTCCAGCAGAAGATTCTCGGCGACAAGCCGAATACGTACACGTTCACCAAGAGTCTCGCCGAGCTGATGATCAAAAACTACCAAAAGAATCCGGCAATGTTCGATGACAAGTCGACCTTCAAATCGGGCATCATCGGCAAGAAGAACATCGAGGGCAGCAAAGACAGCAACAACGACGACGGCAACAACAACAACAACAACAACAACAACAATAACAGCAACGACGACAACAATAACAACAACGACGACAGTACCAGCAACAACAGTAACACTGTTGGCACCAACACGAACACGAGTTCGTCGGACCTCGACGGTATCGCTCGAGGAGAAGGCAAAGACGAAGTCAAAGACGAAGGCAAAAATGAAGTCAAAAACGATGAAGTCAAAGGCGAGGACACGACCTCGAGCTGCTGCGGTCGCCGACGGCCGTTCTCGGTGGCAATTGTGCGGCCATCGATTGTGGTGGCGTCGCTCGCCGACCCCGTGCCCGGCTGGGTGGACAACTTCAACGGGCCCAGCGGCATGATTGTGGCGGCGGCGTGCGGCTTCCTGCGCTCGGTCTATTCGAAGAAGAGCATGCGGGCCGACTTTATCCCGGTCGATATCGTGGCGAACACGATCGTTGTGGCGGCGTGGCACGCCGGCGTCTTTCGGCCGTCGACCGTCATGGTGTACAACTGCGCGTCGGGCAACCGCGCCCCGCCGTTCACCTGGCGCGACTTCGAGGTCTACCAGCACGCGCTCGTCGAGACGATCACGTTCGACAACGCCGTCCGCTACCCGAAGATGAGTCTGCGCGACAGCTGGCTCATGCACCGGGCGTCGATGGTGTTCGAGCACTACGTGCCGGCCTTCATCGCCGACAAGGCGTTCCAGCTGTTCGGCAAGAAACCGCAGTTTCTGCGCGTCTACGACAAGCTGACGACGATGCAGGACGCGCTCACGTTCTTCACGACGCACCAGTGGCAGTTCCGCACCGAGCAGGTCGAACGGCTGCGGCTGTGCCTGAACGCCGCCGACCGCGTCGACTTCTGCACGGACGTCAGCGCGCTCGACTGGAACAGCTTCATTCACAACTACGTGCGCGGACTGCGCGACTTCGTGCTCAAGGAGAACCACAAACGCCCGTCGAACTGGTTCCAGCGGCTCTACATCATTGAGCAGCTGCAGAAGGCCGTCGTCACGATCGCGCTGTACAAGGCGTTCGGCGTCGGCGATATGCTGGCCAGCGCTTACGACTCGGTCATCGGCTCATGGCTGCCGGCCCCGTAGGTCACCTATTGGTGTGGTGTGGTGAGGTGATTTTACCCGTCTTACCCGTCCTCATATTCCTCGTATCCCATTCCGGCCCGAAGACAACACAGAAGACACAGAAGCGCAGAGCAGGCCAGATCCAGGGGCCGTCGTACAAAGGTCCACTAGGGCTGGTCAGAGAGAGAGAGAGATATATAGACAGATATATATATATATATATATATAGAGAGAGAGAGAGAGAGAGAGAGAGAGAGAGAAAGAGACAAGGCAGGCCTGCAATAGGTCCGCTGCACAAAACGATATAGCAAGCGTGATGAACGCACATGAATGACGACGACACCCATAACGACATTGTCTGCGTCGTCAAAGAGGTGGTCCTCCTTGTATCTCTGCTTGTTGCTCAAACGTTATGTGAAATTTGCGGTTGAACTACTGCGAGGAGAACTAGCGTTGAAGCTGCCGCAGCAGTGAGAACGAACTGTCTAGCCGACGGGGAGCTGTTACCCGGCCCGGAATGAGTCCAAATAACTACTAATCATAATCGTAACAATAACAATATTTACGACGATAACATAACTAATAGTAATAATAATTATGATAATAATAATTATTATTGTTATCAATATCATTGTTATTGTCGCTCTAGCACAAGCAGCGTGGTGTCGGCAACTAATTGCTGCAGTACTAGTAATAGTATAATTATCAATACTATTACTAATATTTTGATTCGTATTGGAATTGTTAGTCATATATAAACCGCCTGTGGCGGGTGCGGCTTGCAGCTGCCATCGAAGATTATAAGAGAGTCAACCGTGTTGTTGGTCTGGTGGACGTTCTCTGCTCGCTCGCATCGCTGATGCTGATGATGATGATAACAACATCGCAAAGAACACTGAAGAAAAGAAGCAGAAGCAGAAGAAGAAAAAAAGCTCGGAACGAGGAACGCTATCGTGGCCAAGACGCGTGAAACGATGTCTCGCGCCGTGGTTTGACGTCAAACGCCGACGCCAAACCGAAGTTAGACCGTCGCTATTGGTACGAACCGGTGATGCTCAGTATTTGAGATGTCCAAATAGTTTGTAGCTAGTCTCGTGTTTACGTATCAATGGCGGGATGCTCACCATCTATTGTCAGTGTCGTTGTCGTCATCGTTGTCGTTGTCGTTGTTTTTGTCAGTATTGTTTTCGATACGATGTCAACTGATGTCAGACACACAAACTCTTGAGTGTTGACACACCCAAGCAATTCCCAAATAATGCAAGCAGATAATGGATGCATTATAATTATAATGATAAAGATTATGATGAGGATGAGCCAGCGTCGAAATGAACAGCGGGTGCAGTTCGAATGCGAACTTTGATGCATTCTTAGTGTAGCCTTCTCGTGATGATGATGATGTTGTTGTAGTTGTTATTGCTGCTGCTGCTGCTGATATCATCCGGTTACAACAATACAAAAAAACCCAAATGAAATCAAAATAAAATGTGCTCAATAATCGTTGTGTCACCGTTTTTAACTGCCGCAGTCTTTACTTCGAGCCGAATATTCTAACAAAAATTCGGCTCGTAAACATTGCAATCTTAGCGAGTTCGACGTCACGTGCAATTAATTGTATGTTCACACTGCATTGAGTAGTAGTTGTAGTAGAACTTACACTGTAGGTTCTACTACTGTGGTTCGTGATTCATATGATTGTGAGATTAAAATACTTCTGGAACAATTATGTTATTTATAGTTAATTATACGCCCAGCGTATCATCAGCTGGTGCGTCAGAATTTGCATACCTTACGCTCTTAATGGATATCGGGCCTTTTTCAACGTAGCATAGGTAGGGCATTTTCAACGTAGGCAATAGATAGAGATCGCACGAAAATAAGCCGACGCAGGAAGGGAAATATGAAGCACCTGATTGCTGTACAGGTATGGCTTACGTATATGGCTAAGACTGGGTCAGCTGTGCCAAATGGACTTCTGAGTAATAATTGTACGCTGTGGTGCGAAATTGCCACTATCCCACGGCAATTGCAGTAAGTGATGAGAGTAAAAGTGGCTACTCTGCCGTGCGGTCTTAGGTGGATTTTTGGTGAGTTGCAATTAAACATCGCCAAGCGTTTATCTCTAGTTTGGAGCAAAGTCACTGTTCATTTCATACCGTTATTTCGCAATAATTGTGTGGCAATCCAATAGATCCTTGCTACACATCCTCACCTAAAAACTGACTGAAGATAAGGAAACACGCTATGTAAAGACTAAATGCAATTTTGTTTGTATATATGATTTTGTATACAAGATGGCTTAGTGGCAAAGCCTTTGCCTTGCATTCGGGAGGCCTGGGTTCGAGACCCAGACCGGCCACTCTTTAATTGGTTTGCATGGTTTCCAATTTAGACAAGGTAAATGCCGGAGTGGATTAAACATCAGCCATGACATGAAAAAACCGTATAAATATATATATATATATATATATATATATATATATATATTCAAGGCATATTTGGTGATTATCGTATGTATACGTATAAATATGTGTGTATATGTACATAAAATCTTGTGAAAGTTTGTAAATATGCTACCGGTATGACGACGATGAGAGCCAACCCCACGCTATAGCCGTCGACATATTTTTTGATGTCGGCTGCTAATTTTCGAATTATTCCGCTGACAAAGAGTCCAGTTACAGCAAGTCTCTTTCCCGCTGTAAAGACTATTCTGCGGAAAACTTTCCTTGATGTCGGACATTTCTCGGAATGTTGGCTTTTTTGCGCAATAAGTAGTTTTTCTGTACAATCCATTAATCAGTGAATTTGTAACTTGTAAACTTAAGTCCATATTCCAGAATGTACTCTACAAAATAACATACCCATTCCCGTTGTGCAACCTATGAGTATTCTCTTGACTTGCGGACTTCAATATGTCTGACAGCCACCGACCATAGAGGAGATTAGGGAATCGATGACGGTTGCATCCGGCCCCTCTCAAAGGACGTTATGGTCATACCGTCTAGACACCTGTCGTGCGTAGAGGCCTGTCGATTCCAGTAGGTAAGGCTGTCCGAATAACCTTTGCTTCTCGTGCCTGGGGCGACGGCGAGCGCTGGGCGGAACGAACGAAAATCCGTAGTGCCCCACCATATCGACCAAGTAGCCGCAAATGCATTGGTGAGGAGTAACTGCTAAGCCTCGGGGCTGTGTGGATACAAAGACTATGTATAGCCGTATTGTTGACTAATTGCATTTTCCTCCAAATTCATAGACCGAGGACACCCGATAGCACCTCGCTGGTTTCGCTCGAAAATTGCGGACACGTGCTTCGAATGTCTAGCGCATAGTTTCCTATTAATGAAACGTATGCTTTCAAGCGCAAGGAAGGCCACGTTTTCTAATGCAACGAAAGGTTCAAGATACCAAGAACTTTTATAGGTAGGCAGATGAGCGTATACAAGGTTTCCGATCCTTCTTTAGGCCTAGAGATAAAGGGGCACTCTCAAATATATCCAAGTCTAGAGGTTGTTACTAAAGGGATTTGCGGCTGAGCAGTTGCTGCTTTTGTAACTGAAATATTAGGTATGATTTTTCTACTTACAGGGCGTAGAGATGCTCTCCCGTTACTCTAACATCCGATTGACGTAGAGATGTTTTCCTGTAACGCTAAAATATAATATTGAAGGGACAAAAGGAAGAAACATGAAGAGATCAAAAGGGTAACGTTTCGAGACCATAGAGGAGGTAAAGGAACATTTGCAGAAGCAACGCAGCTCTATTCAGGAAAACGCCTTTAAAAAGTATTGCATTGACCAAGTGCATTGCATTGACCAAGCGCATTGCAAGCGAGAGTTATTTTAAAGAGAACAAAACACTTCAAAAGATTGAGCAATTATATTTTTTTTAAATATGTATCAGAATTTTCCGATCCTCGTACATAGAAAGAACTTTTATTTTGTCCTCCTATTTGTACTCGGCATTTAGCCGTCAAAAGTCTCTCTAGAATCTCATCCACAAGTACTCATGATAGCGGGGTCGCTGATAACCTCTGCCTCACCGTCCCGCCGACGATATACAAACGTCAGTCGGTAAATGTTTTAATGCTCTTGTGTTTAATTATTTTTTCTCTGAAATACATGGCAGCTCAATAGTCCTGCCAGGAGATGGGCCACCGCAAGAAGATGGGCCTTGGAGAACTTGCACATAGTAGTCGCGATGCGTATATTCAGTTCCGTCAGGGTGTGTCGACAAGCTCTCAAGCTTTGTCATTCAATAGTTCTAGGATCATATGTGAGACCTCGTGTACTGCTGCGTTGACCGCCAGGCTTGCGAGGGCCAGGGCGCCAGTGTAGAGTTTTGTTCATATTCAGTTCCAGTTCCTCGGCCGGTTTTGCTTTGACGACAATGGCGAGGTCGTCGGCATAGGGCACTGTGTCCACCCCATGGAGTAGGTCTGTCAGTCGAACGACATTAATGTAAGCCAGATTCTAGAGGAGCGGACTGAGTTTAGACCCCTGTAAGGCCCCCGCTATCATTAGAAAAGATACGAATAATAATTAACCTGACCGTTAACAACCGTCACAGAACAACACGTTCATTGACGTGCGAGAAATAACACTTTCCCTGATCAACGCATCCAAATAGCCCTCCGTGGTATTCTGTCAAAGGCGTTTTTAACATCTAGGAGAGCGACTAGGAGCTGTCTTGCAAACAGGTTGAATCTTTCCTCAACTATGGCATTGTATCCGTTTGCTAGTGCCCTCAACAGACATATAGGCCGATATCCCCCGTTTACCCTGGGGATGACGACGACCTTGGCTCATGCTCAAGGTAGCAAAAAGGGCCACTTTTTAGCAGGGTATTGAATACCTTCGCCACTGTTTTCGCAACGAGAGGCTTCCCGAATAGGAGTTTAGCCGTTTTGGGGGAATTCCGATCTGGCCCCAGAGTTTTTTTCCGGGTCTCCAGTCTGTGCGTTGCGCCTGGAACCTTGTGTGGCAGATTGGTCGGATCCTGTCCCTGCCTTCCGTTGTTGGCATGCTTTTATAAATAGACCTTTCAAGGTACACGTGAGTCGGGAATAACCTAGTGAGAATTATGTTGGTTTGCTGTTCGTTCAGGGACACCGTAGCGGTGTCTTTCTTCTTGCCCCTCACTATCCTATACGGTTTGCCCAGGTTGTCCTGCTGAATACACTGCCACCGCGACCTGTTAGAGTTGCGTGAGTGGGTAGGTAAGCGACTCGTGTTTAAGGCTGTATGATCTTTTTAAATCAGGGAGCATTAATTTTGTCCAGTATTCAGGGTACCCCGGGTGAACTGCATCCCGTTGCTGGTTCTACTTGCTTATGGTATATGTTTCCTTCGTCCGAGGGTTGATTGAGAGACATCTCGAAGCTAGTCTTTTGTACTCTTAGATCCCAGAGAATCACTTGGTATGTCCGACCAAAGGATTTCACCAAGTTAGCGATCAATGTCGTTGCCGGTTCTGCTCGCAGATATGCGCTAAATACCACGTAGCGAGCTGCCAGACCCATCGGCGGTCTTTGCACTTTTTCGCCCGGTGGGACGTTCGCTAAAGTGCTGAAACTGTATATAATGAACTGTATTGTAATTATGTAACATCCTGAAATGCAATGTTATTGCGAAATAAGCAATATATATATATATATATATATATATATATAATGAAAAAAAAAGATCCCAGAGAATCTATCTAGAAAGAACTTGTATGGGTTCTGTGGAGGGCGTGCAACTTGCCCGTGCAATGTTGAGCGCCATAGGCCCTTGTGCTTTGTTTAGGAGGTGGCGTGTTGTTGTAACCCTGGCAGTCGTCCTCTCCTATAGGGGTGAGGCATATATCATAATGCCATAGAGCACTGATGCTAGGAGGCGGCGTTGAGAGTCGGTTGCTTCTCTAGTCCGCGGGAGAATTTTTCACAGTTTGCTAGTGGATTCTGAGAACGACGGTGACGATCAGTACCACATCGTCTGTGTAGGCGAATTGAATTAACTTCCGTTGTGGCTGTGGGAGTCCAATTATACTTATATTTACGAAGCAATACGAAAGCAGTTTTGTAGACGATAAATGTTGGCTGGGGGTCAGCTAAAAAAAGTTATATTCAATTAGGGCTAGTCCCTGTGCGGGTTCTATATATATATATATATATATATATATATATATATATATATATATATATATATATATATATATATATATATATATATATAGGGTGTTGTAGGAATATTTGAAGCGAGATATACAGAATTGTAGAGCTTGTTAAAGCAAATATTTTTTCCAATGGAACATGGTCTCTGAGAAGTCTTGTTTCGGAGTGAGAGTGAAATTACTACAATTTGTGACACTAGTGTTTTTGCCCGACATAGGAGCACAAAATGTGCTGTTGCGAGACAACCAGTCTTCCTAGACAGAAACCAAGCACACCATCGTGTTGTGATAAAATGTTGCTCAATTTGAAGAATATGCAAGGCCGGTCAGAAGACGCGACATGGTCGCTTAGAAGAGAATTTGCCAAAAATAAAGTTATTTATTAGCGTTCACGCCAAATACTTTAGAATCATAAACCTACAACCACTCACAGCGCTCAAAACGGACATATTCAGCCAATGCGCAATTCATGGCGATCATTTTGGTACCAAACATGTGTCAATGCGAGCTGTGGTTGCGAAGTAATTACGATTTTTCGGCGGGATGTCCAGATTAAGTGCATGTAAAATGACTGTGTGGCGACGTTCACTACCGCCGACGTGTCGCGCGACAGCCGCAGCGCGTCATTTTGCATGCACTTAATCTGGACATCCCGCCGAAAAATCGTAATTACTTCGCAACCACAGCTCGCATTGACACATGTTTGGTACCAAAATGATCGCCATGAATTGCGCATTGGCTGAATATGTCCGTTTTGAGCGCTGTGAGTGGTTGTAGGTTTATGATTCTAAAGTATTTGGCGTGAACGCTAATAAATAACTTTATTTTTGGCGAATTCTCTTCTAAGCGACCATGTCGCGTCTTCTGACCGGCCTTGCATATTCTTCAAATGGAGAAAAATTTTATCACTAACACGATGGTGTGCTTAGTTTCTGTCTGGGAAGACTGGTTGTCTCGCAACAGCACATTTTGTGCTCCTATGTCGGGCAAAAACACTAGTGTTACAAATTGTAGTAATTTCGTTCTCACTCCGAAACAAGACTTCTCAGAGACCATGTTCCATTGAAAAAAATATTTGCTTTAACGAGCTCTACAATTCTGTATATCGCGCTTCAAATATTCCTGCAACACCCTGTATATATAAAACTTCAAAAACTTGAGCATTTGTAATGCAGTTTCGCAAATAACCCACATTCTGAATCTGAATATATATATATATATATATATATATATATATATATATATATATATATACGTATATATAAGACAAGTAAATTTCAGCGGATTAGCAGGTATTAACAGCATGTCGGTCAGACAGTCAGAGGGACGATGATGGTTTACCGGCTCTGTGATGGCGTTAAGCAAATGTCAGTAACAGATAACATTGTCAATGTTTGTTCCTCGAACGGCTTGGCCGTTTTCACCGCCTTGATCAGCACGCCCACCACCATTCATTGCCGGCCGATTGTCGATTGACGTCGATGATGATGATGATGATGATGACGATGGTCATGATGGTGATGGTGGTGGTGACAACCACAACAACGACTTCAGCAACTTGCGCTACTTGAACTATAACGGATAGTCGAACCGAATGGGTAAGTGGAAGCTCGCATAAGTCTCTGTGCGTATTGTTTGTCTGCCTCTCTGTCTGTCTATTTGCCTGTCAGCATTGTACTTCACATACGTAGATGCGATTTGTTTGTCAGCAAACACTCAGTATTACGACTACTGCTGCTGCTGCTGCTGCTTCCAGTCCTACATCAACGACAAGTGGTGCCACTTCGGCCGCTATTTACGCTGATTACGTGTGCTAATCAGTTGGCAGTGTGCCGATCGACCTTCAACGAAGGCAGCGACGACAACAATAACAACAACATCAACAACAAACAACAAACAACATACAACATACAACAACAACAACAACAACGGCACCGATGGCGTTGCGGTGACATAATGTACTCCACCTGCATGTCCGTACGGTCTTGTACTATTACTACTACTACTACTACTAATGCATTACGCTTATGAAGATCAGCGACGTGCAGCATGGCGCAGCATGAAGCTTAAAGCATCCAACAAGTGCAAATTTACGCACAAGCGATCAAAGGAATGAGAGAGAGAGCAAGAGCAGTCGATCAATCAATGAGAAAAGCTGGCAGAAATAATGCGAAACAAATTGATGGACCGCTTTGATTAAAGAAACAATATATATATATATATATATATATATATATATATATATACATATGTATATTTCGCAAGGGGAAGCGTAGCACCGCCCATTAGCCAGAAATTGGCCAGTCACTCACTGGGTCATGCGTCCGTCTCCGTTGTCGAGCCGCGTTGTCGATGCGTGCGGACTTTTGACGTGCAGACCTGTGATATGCGGCGTCCATACAAGCTTATTAGTAGTGATCTATCTCTCTCGCTCTCTGCACGTGCTCTTCGATTATTGTTTCGTTCCGATCTTCATCTCATGCCTAGTTTTGCCCACAGAACAAGCAGATGGCTGGCCGCAAGACAGGTATTTATTTACCCGTCCATTCATCCACCCATCTGCCAAATCGGCGCGGCAGCCGGAAACAACGGCTTATTAGTTGGTGCTTTGCGGTTTACATTGCGATATTTGTGATCAAAGGCGAAGCTGCACGCGAAACACACACACACAATCAGAAGGACAGAGATTACGACACCACGCTAGACAACAGTGTCATCTTTATCTATCTGTGTCTCTCTTTCTATCTATCTCTTTGAATATATATATATATATATATATATATATATATATATATATACATATATATGTATATACTGCGGCCCTTTCTTCACGCCTTCACCTCCTCCTCACCTCCTCTGGTTCCGTTTGTTGTCACAGGACAGGTGATGTTGGTGGTGGTGACACAAGTGATGCCCAACCACGGCATACGGCTAACGTACACACCTTCTATATGCGTGGTGCATAGACGCGTCGTCCGGTATCGGTGCCTGTAATGTGCTTCGCGTGCCGGAAGCGGTTACCTGTTACGCAACCGCAATTCGCTGTCTCGGCCACGTAACAACGTGGGCACAGAGCACAGTGCAACAAAATATCGAACAGCGGCGGCAACAACGCTATCAGCAGACACCCATATAGACCTTGATAGAAAATATTGGCCTCTGTCCGGCACGTCTTATATATATATATATATATATTTATATATATATATATATATATATATATATATATATATATATATATAGTGTGTTTGCGTACGTGGTGTATACGCATATTTTGATCACGTTTCCGTAGATCAATCATCTGCATTGTTAATACATTTATTAATACATCACGCTTCGGTATCCTTACACAATTCAAATTACATTGCACGTGTTTATCAAGTCGAGCGAAATTGGCATTCGTTTTTGTTATAATGAACATACTTGTATATAGAATATGCTGTATTCGCAGTATCCCGAAAATATCACTGATCCAACACCCAAATGACTGGCGCTCACCGGCATTTCTCATGAAAGCACGTGGGGCTGCAAGGAGGCCGCAAATGTATAGCGACCCTCATCGCACGGGTTATGGAACCCATTCTGATGAGGCACACTGTGTGTGGTAGACACTGTCCGTGGTCAAGGAAGCTGGTGAGAACGTGGCGCTGCTCGAAGAGCGGCTTCATCCCGTAGAAGGCTTCTGGTTCTACTGCTCAAAAACTACAAAGCTATTGCAGTGAAGACGTCGGTGGGGGTCAAAACTGTTTATAAAATCATCGATAAAGGCGTCGTCCGCGACAGACTATACATTAGCCTGATTGTACGCTTTTACGGCGGCCCAAAACTTTCTTGGGGAATGCTAACTTCAGCGCGTCACAGAGAATTAAGGTGCTGAGCAGAGGTAGATACTTCTAAACTAGTGTGATTCCGTATGATGCCACCAAAGTGACCTTTGGGTCAAATAGTCGGGGGATTGAATAACAGGGCCGTTTTTACTGAGGCGGGGCTTCTGTGACGACAGTGCTGCTATTAGCTTGCTTAGATGTATGGGTAGATAACGTTATAGACTCGTTACTCGTTAAACCGTTGAGTTCGCTATATGGCCAGTATCCTCAGACATCGTTTTAGATCCATAATCACCATTAATAGCGCTTGATAAATTCTCACGACATCGGTAGCGGATTCTATCGTTGTAAATGCGTGATTTTAGGTTATGTTTTTACTTTCTTTGGCGAATAAGATTATCTTAGTCTAACAACTGTCGGCACAAGCGACGTGTCTACAGTAGAAGTTTCTCATCTCTGTTTGTTCTCATGCGAGGGTGGAAGCTTGCATACCAAAAGCACTCACACGATAGACAGCCATATGGGTTAAACTACTCGGGTAGTCAACTTTACGCCCGTTTGTAGACGAACACACCGGTCGTGCCAAGCCTTCACTAGCGAGCAAAATTGGTGACATGTCTAGCAGTTGGTTGGGCAGCCACACGCAAAACTCTATGCGTAGCCTATTTATATCGATTCTTTTACCGAGCCTCTGGCGCCTTGGTGAATTAGTGCTCTTAGCACTGTTATTTACTGCAACTTTAAACTAAACTAGTACATGCTATGAAAAGTAGAAGTTAATTAGTTAGACACAGAAGGGGTATGATAAAATTCCAACATATATATATATATATATATATATATATATATATATATATATATGTATATATATATTGCGATTTTACCATACCTCTTCACATATATATATATATATATATATATATATGTGAAGTGTGTGTTTTTCCATACGTCTTTATATATACACATAAATCATTATTGCAAACTTTGCCTAGTGTACAATACTAGTTGCGTAATAGGGTAAACACAAAGCAGTATTGTGTCATCTGGGTACTCGACGCCAATGATTGCACTTGTAACAAGTAATGAGCCAAGACGGACTGGCGTATTCCTTATACCAACACTGCGATATGTTGCACACAAATAACAGTATCTCTGCGATTTATCAGATTGCGAATGGCGTCTGTCGCCTGCTATTCACTTGTATCGTAAAATGTATTCCCTTTTAGGAAATATTGCCCAGAATTCTCAGATTTTGTTTTAAATGGTGTGAATAAGTTTCAATAGTACGGTGGCTTGCACACAAACAGATAACGCAAACTTTAGTAGATTTAATTTTTCAAATTTGGTTAATGATGGTCATGATCTAGATTTCAACACAATTAACGTGCACGTAAACTCGATATTAACTTAAATAGCGTTAAAAAAAAACTATGTCTAAAATAATGGATATCGATCTGCGCGGTGTACATGCTTTCTTATCAAAAATAGCTTCCTTGAGCCACCTGTAATAATTCTGACGAAAATAACAGCCGCACAAATACGTGCTCTACATGTCGAACAGACTTGATGGCAAGCTAAAGTAGCCAGGCGAAGTAATCTCAAGAAGACAGTACTTTTTCACTTTAATTCAAGTACTATTTTATTGTTTTCTTTCTTAAACTATGTATATGATTATTCACAGAAATACCTGAATTCTGGAAGTTTAATTGGTTGGACAAAAAAAATGTTATATATATATATATATATATATATATATATAATATATATATATATATATATATATATATACATATATGTCTACTAAATCAATTAATTTCTAGATTTTAAGCATTTCTGCGAATAATCGTGTGTATGATTATTCACAGAAATGACTGCAAATAAATGTATGTATATATATATAGTGCTTTATACATTATATATATATATATATATATATATATATTATATATTATATATATAGATATATATATATATATATATATATATATATGTATATATGTATATATGTATATATGTATATATGTTATATATATATATATATATTATATATATATTATATATATCATATATATATATTATATATATATATATATATCATATATATATGTATAATATATATATATATATATATATGGTAAATTCCAATGATGCTTGGAATGCAATGCACAATATAAGAATAATTTGCATACAATTATAATGCGTGATATATGAAATGGTAAGACTTGTAATTATTTTATTAACCAATTTATATTACAATCCTGTGTAAGTGAACGTGTTAACTTTCAGCCCACAACAGCCCTGGTGTGCACCATTCGGCAAGCGACCCCAAAACTGAGATCGCGTTGCCCCGCTGGACGTCAATGGAAAGTCTTTGGCGAAAAAATTGTGCGGCTCTCTTGTCCCCAGTAGTTATCTTTAATCGTTCGCCCAATTTAGTAAGTATTCTTTCAGTCAAGGGGCCCGGTGGTCCCAAGGTTTCGAAGGCCACTGGGCTGAAGTTATGGGCTCTTGCCAGTTCGGCATATTTGTTCATCTTGTTCGTTTCTGCTTGGGTCGCGGCGTGACCAGCTCTAAGTGAACCGAAACCGACCATTGAGGGTGAAAGTGAGTCGGTTACGGTGGCATCCCATATGAGGGTACGGCCTCGTTCAAAGGGGATGAGAGTCATCCCGTCGGGACGCTTGCCGTCGTTTCTGGTTAGTCCAGTTGGTTCCAGTGTACCTGAGTAGCCTGCAGTCCTCAAGGCCCTTGCTATTGTGTCGTTGATAGCCGCGTGACGTGGTCGACGACCTTCACTGAGGGCGCAGGATAGAGCGTGGTGAGCTCTAATGCCCACTGGCTCCCCGCATCGGCATATGTGAGGGTGAACGAGCGGCGTACCAAGTCGGAGGCCAACGCAAATTCTTGTAGTGGCATCATCCAGTAAGGTTCCTAACGATGCACTGGGTAGGGCGTGTAGCCAATCGCTCGCATGTTTTGCGGAGGTTGCCCTAAGCCGAGCCCTAGTAGAGTCACTGTCAGCTTGATCAATAAGTAAACAAGCATGTTGATCGGCTAGCATGGCCGACCACTCACTCTGAGATGCGACGTTATTTGGTGAAGTTCCAAGAACCTCAACCAAATTACTCGTGACTCGATCTCGCATGGAGGTAAATTCGAGCTGGCCGGCTTCGTCAAGAAGTTCGCAGACCTTGCCGGAAACCTGGTGGGTGGCAGCAACTATCGCAGGGAGTGCTAATATTGTCAGGGTCTGGTAAGCCAAGTCCCCCCTTGGCTATTGGCAAGAACATCTGTCGTTTGGCTGTATCGTCCAGTTTGATGTTAAGCAGATTGGTTATTGTATTGGCTGTAAGATCATTGAAGCGTCGTAGCTCGTCCGTTTCGCCGGTAAGTTCGATACCCCTCAGAATATGAGTTAGGCGTGTGGCTGAGTAAGAACACCTGAAATGGTACAATTTAAAATGTTATATCACGAGTTCATAGTTCTTAACACTTTATACTAGGTGAATACTATATAACGCTCTATCTTACATATGAACGTACGACTGGAAATAATTCAAATTTTATTTAACTTGTAACGGGGTTAACAATTGTCCCCTAGCGAACGTGACGACAAACTACATCAGCCCTAGGTCCAGGCCTGGTGTAGACCACCTGGACAAGGTGCCAAGCACCGCCGTGGCGTTTCCACGTTGTATATCCAATGATAGCCTTTGCCGAAAAAAATCACCAGCGCGTGGGTTCCCCGTAGCCAATCTGAGACACTTGCATATCTTAGTAATAACTCCCTCAGTAATTTTACCTGGGCCCCCTAAGGTCTCAAAGGCAAAAGGTCGAAAGTCCATAGAGTCTCCAATATGTGCATACTTCCGACACTTATTTCTTTCCGCATGCGAAACAGCATAACCAGCCTGGGTAGCGCCGTGACTGACCATTGAAGGTGCTAAAGAGTCAGTCACGGTAGCGTCCCAGACAAGTGTCTTCCCACCTTCAAAAGCTGTTAGGGTCATCCCATCAGGTCGACGAGAGTCGTCTGTGTACAAGCCTGCGGGTTCGAGAACACAAGGATAGCCGGAAGACCTTAGAGCACGGGCTAGGGTATCATTTAACGCAGCATGTCTCGTCCTACGGCCTAAACTGCGGATGCAAGATAAGCCATGGTGACCAAGAGGTGAGACCTTTTCGCCACAGCTGCACTCATGTTC
Source organism: Dermanyssus gallinae (assembly GCA_003439945.1). Lineage (NCBI taxonomy): Eukaryota > Metazoa > Arthropoda > Arachnida > Mesostigmata > Dermanyssidae > Dermanyssus > Dermanyssus gallinae. The sequence goes on along the minus strand of QVRM01002946.1, from coordinate 57,009 downwards.
CTCGACTAGAGGGACTCCAAGGCGGAGGCCAACGCAGATCCTAACGACAAAGTCATCTAAGAGAGTTCCAACGGGAGCACTCGGTAGGGCATTGAGCCATGCACCAGCACCACTAGATGAAACTGCTCGGAGCCGTGCTTTTTCCACCTCGTCTTCTGTTGAATTTAAAAGATTGGCGAGTTGTATGTCCTCCAACGGCGCGGTCCAGCTTGTCTGGGAAGTAGGTTCTTCTGGAGGGGGCGCGCCAGTGCGTGCCAAGAGACACTCCTTAGAATCTTCTAGTAGTGAACGTTACCGCTCGACGGCTGGGAAGTCTAGTATCTTTGACGCCCTATGCCAGGTACTAGACATTGAAGCGACTCCCGCGGGACCTGCGACCAAGACAGCGTCTGGAATGCCTAGGCCTCCTTTTGCCACTGGCAATAGGGCTTGTCTGCGGGCTGTCTCTGGTAAACTTAGGTTAAGTAAGGAAGACAGGGAGTTCAACGTGTGGGTGTTCAATTGTTCTAGAATATTTAAATCTTGCGTTAGGTCAATCCCACGAAGCAGGTGGTTTAGCCGTGCTGTCGAGAAGCAAGACCTTAATAAGAACAATCCCCTGTGTGCACCTAAAAGACCCAAGCGGCTTGAGGAGGATTTTAACTTATCCACCCAGCCAGATAACTGTTCTTCCTTCCCGTCGTCAAGAAGTGGCACGCCTAATAACGTAAGGTTGGCCCTATTTGTCCTGATACATTCTGGAAGAAGGTCGGTTATCAGTCTGATCGAGGAGTCGGATATTGATGATCCCGACACAAAAAGTTCGCATTTTTGTGGGTTGAGACATAACCCGCTTTTTGTGGCAAAATCCAGTATTTTCCGAATATCGCCGGCCACTATTACAGGGTCACCGGCTAACACGCCATCATCTAAGTACCATACATTAAATGGGGACTCGAGAGAGTCTATTAGCTCCTTGATGTCGAGGCAACACAGTGGAGGCCCTAATGGGTCGCCCTGCTGCAGGCGTGGTTCATCAATAGCAGTTGAGTTGGGTTTCTGTATGCCTGCACAAAGTAGTGGTATAAATCAGGCGCATGGGATACAACAGCTTTTAAAAGATGGTCACGTCGAACGTTGTTAAAAGCATTCTGAAAATCTAGTTTGACCATGACTATGTCTTCTGACCTAGATTCAAGATAGGCTCGTGCGGCATGGATCGCCACTTCTGTTCCACTTCTAGCAGCAAAGCCAAGCTGGTGTTCACCTATTGCTTCCTCAATTTGCGACGAATTTTTCCAGCAGGCGATCTTTGCTGCTATCCTGCGGAGTGTAGATGAGCATGCAATAGAGAGGGTTGTGCCATCCTTCTTTTTCAGAGCAAATAACCTCGCTCCAAATATGATTGGTATGAGATCTCTTGGCGGCTCTCCTCGTAGTAAAATTTCAATGAGTTTAGCAAGTGCATCGGCCAAAGCCTCCGCTCGTTTACCCATGCTCGAAAAAGTAAATCTTGCAGAAGCCTTGGTCGAATGAAGTCAAGACCCGCAGCGGAGCTTCTAGAAAAGCTTCCTACTGCGCGGTAAATATCTTCCCTTGACACGTGGAAGCTTTCCGCGGGGGACGATTCGGCAGGAGGATCTGTCCACCTCAAGTCCGTTGGTGCGCAGGGATGCTTGTCACGTAGAGCTTCTACGTGGTCGGACTCGACACCGAACGTGTCGCATGAGCTTATGAGCCTTGCAGCGCCCGACACATCACCATCGGTTAACTTTGCAACCACTCTTCTTTTTAGGTCTTCTTCAGAAGTGCCAATTTTTCTGTGCTTCTGGTGGCGGACTCGACCGGCCAATCCGTCGAGAATGAGACCGTTCTCAAAGTCTCTAAGGGTTGAGCGTATAAGGTTTGAATGTACGATACCAGTAGGGATGCCTAGATGCCAGATGCTATCGCTGCGGAGCCACTGGAGATCTAGCGAGAAACTACACTGCTGAGATCAGGAAGTGCTACGTGTGCTCTCTGGCAGAGCACTCAGCGTACTCAATGGCATGTCCTGCCTACAGAAATGGGGTAGACGAGCTGCGAAAGAAGCAGATATGTCTACCGCTCCGAAAGGAGGGACCGCAGAAGAGTGTCAGTTGCCCGGTAACAGAGGAGACTAGGGCAAACCATGAAATAGAGGAAAGTGGTTGGAAGAGACCAAGTAGGAGACACACAACGAGGTTTCCCACGTTGGGCAGAAATGCAATGGCATATGCAGCTACGGCGGCAAGAACGGATCAGAAAATTTCGACAACCTATGGAAATTAAGGTCTTGCAGGTTAATCTCAATAGATGCAGGGCCGCACATGACCTCCTTGCGGCAGTAGTAGATCAGTTGGGATTTGACCTATGCCTCTTGTCAGAACCAAGCGAGGACCTGGAAAAGGCAGCGGACAGAGGGGTATGGTCAATAGACAAAAAGAACGGACACCGATATCTGGTGGACAAACCGTCGAAAAGACGTCGCAATCCAGGACAGGGGCCAAGGAAAGGGGTTCACCTGGATACAGATCGACGGGAGCACAGTATTCTATAGCTGCTACTTCTCCCCCAACAGAAACCAAGAGGAATTTCCAGAATACCTTGAAGCACTGGACTTCAGCGTCAGAACGCAGGATCATCAGGCCCAGATTATTATGGGAGACTCCAACGCGGCGTCTGTGCGTTGGGGTAGTAGGCGCACTAACTTTCGGGGACAATACCTGATGGAATGGTTGGCCGAACGGAACCTTCTGGTTATGAACAACCCGCAAGCGGCAGCGACGTTCGCCTGCAGAGTCCAGGAGGTCTTTATAGACCTGACGATTAGCGCCACGAACACACCCTACAGAGTAGTGAACTGGGAGGTCCTCGACTACGACGAGAACCTTAATGACCACCAATATATTATATTCACGGTGAAAAACGACAGAGCACTCAAGAGCACGGTGCCTGCCGCTGAGTACCACAGGTCCAGATGGTCGGCTCGCAGGATGAGGAAGGAGAAACTTAGTGAGGAGATGTTCGGGGCTGTCACGAACTGGAGGACACCTTCAATGAGAAAAGCTTAGGCAAAAGCCTTTGTAAAGCATGCGAGAAGGCAACGCCAGCTCCAGCATACCCGTGGCGGAGAAACGCTGCTCCAAAGTACTGGTGGTCCCCCGAGGTGGCCGCTGCTCGGAGAGAGTGCATTGGAGCTCGGCGCCGATACACTAAAGCCTGTGGGAAAGCAAAAAAGGCGAGAACGGAATTGGCCGAGCAGGAGTGGCGGGAAAAAACAGATGATCCCTGGTCCGAATACAAGGCAACACGCGCGAACCTGAGGACCACCATCAGAAAGAGTAAGCTTCGGTGCTAAAACAAACTGATCGAGGAGATCGAGCAGGACGTGTGGGGAAAGCCCTACAAAATTGTGACCGGCAAACTGGGCACGAGAGCACCAACAATCCCACCGGATCTCGTAGGAGGCATTGTGGCTCCCTTTTTTCCGATGCAGACGGAGGAAGGCAGAGATTATATTACGGTAAATGGGGAGGATATTCCTCCTGCAACGCTCGAGGAGGTCCAGTGGGCAGCAGAAAGGATGTCAGAGGGCACGGCCCCAGGACCCGACGTACTTAAAACCGCGTTTTTGTTATTTGTACTTAGAACCGCGTTTTTCTTATTTGTACTTAGAACCGGCTCGTTCTTAGAACCGCACTCTCGTCACTGGTTCTTAGAACTGGCACGTCCTTAGAACCGCGTTTTTCACACTGGTTCTTAGAACCGGCTCGTTTTAAGAACCGCGTTCTCCTCACTGGCTCTTAGAACCGGCATATTCTAAGAACCGCGTTTTCCTCACTGGTTTTTAGAACCGGCTCGGTCTAAGAACCGCGTTTTCTCTCACTGGTTCTTAGAATCGGCACGTTCTTAGAACCGCGTTTTACTTACTTGTCCTTAGAACAGGCATGTTCTAACAACCGCGTTTCCCTCACTGGTTCTTGAAACGGGCTCGTTCTAAGAACCGCGTTTTCCTCACTGGATCTTAGAATCGGTTCGTTCTAAAAACCGCGTCTTCCTCACTGGTTCTTAGAACCGACTCGTTCTTAGAACCGAGTTTTCCTCACTGGTTCTTAGAACTGGCTCGTCCTTAGAACCGCGTTTTTCTCACTGGTTCTTAGAACCGGCTCGTCCTTAGAACCGTGTTTTTCTCACTTGTCCTTAGAACCAGCATCTTCTAAGAACAGCGTCTTCCTCACTGGTTCTTAACACCGGCTCGTTCTAAGAACCGCGTTTTCCTCACTGGATCTTAGAATCGGCTCGTTCTAAAAACCGCGTCCTCCTCACTGGTTCTTAGAACTGGCTCGTCCTTAGAACCGTGTTTTTCTCATTTGTCCTTAGAACCAGCATGTTCTAAAAACAGCGTCTTCCTCACTGGTTCTTAGAACCGGCTCGTTCTAAGAACTGCGTTTTCCTCACTGGTTTTTAGAACCGGCTCGGTCTAAAAACCGCGTTTTCTCTCACTGGTTCTTAAAACCGGCTCGTCCTTAAAATCGCGTTTCTCTTACTTGTCTTCAGAAGCGCCTCGTTCTAAGAACCGCGCTCTCCTCACTGGTTCTTAGAACTGGCTCGTCCTTAGAACCGTGTTTTTCTCATTTGTCCTTAGAACCAGCATGTTCTAAAAACAGCGTCTTCCTCACTGGTTCTTAGAACCGGCTCGTTCTAAGAACCGCGTTTTCCTCACTGGTTTTTAGAACCGGCTCGGTCTAAAAACCGCGTTTTCTCTCACTGGTTCTTAAAACAGGCTCATTCTTAAAACCGCGTTTTTCTTACTTGTCCTTAGTACCGGCATGTTATAAAAATCGCGTTCTCCTTACTGGTCTTTAGAACAGACTCGTTGTAAGAACAGCGTTCTCCTCACTGGATCTTAGAATCGGCTTGTTTTAAAAACCGCGTCTTCTTCACTGGTTCTTAGAACCGGCTCGTCCTTAGAACCGCGTTTTCCTCACTGGTTCTTAAAACCGACTCGTCTTTACAACCGCGTTTTTCTTACTTGTCGTTAGAACCGGCATATTCTAAGAACCGCGTTCTCCTCACCGGTTCTTAGAACCGGCTCGTGCGTAGAACTGCGTTTTCCATATTGGTTCTTAGAACCGACTCGTCTTTAGAACTGCGTTTTTCTTAATTGTCTTTAGAAGCGCCTCGTTCTAAGAACCGCGCTCTCCTCACTGGTTTTTAGAACTGGCTCGTTCTTAAAACCGCGTTTTTCTTACTTGTCGTTAGAACCGGCATATTCTAAGAACCACGTTCTCCTCACCGGTTCTTAGAACCGGCTCGTGCGTAGAACCGCGTTTTCCATACTGGTTCTTAGAACCGACTCGTCCTTAGAACTGCGTTTTTCTTAATTGTCTTTAGAAGCGCTCGTTCTAAGAACCGCGCTCTCCTCACTGGTTATTAGAACTGGCTCGTCCTTAAAACCGCGTTTTTTCTTACTTGTCCTTAGAACCAGCACGTTCAAAAGAACCGCGTTATTCTCATTGGTTCTTAGAACCGGCTTATTCTAAAAACCGCGTTCTCCTCACTGGTTCACCGGCTTGTCCTTTGAACCGCTTTTTTCTTACTTGTTCTTACAGCCGGCTCGTCCTTAGAACCGCGTTCCTGTCCCTGGTTTTTAGAACCGGCTCGTTCTAACAACCGCGTTTTTCTCACTGGTTTTTGGAACCGGCTCGTCCTTAGAACCGCGTTTTCCATACTGGTTCTTAGAACCGACTCGTCCTTAAAACCGCGTTTTTCTTACATGTCATTAGAACCGGCTCGTTCTAGGAACCGCGTTCTCCTCACTGGTTATTAGAACCGGCTCGTCCATACAACCGCGTTTTTCCTCACTGGTTCTTAAAACCGACTCGTCTTTACAACCGCGTTTTTTTTACATGTCGTTAGAACCGGCATATTCTAAGAACCGCGTTCTCCTCACTGGTTCTTAGAACCGGCTCGTGCGTAGAACCGCGTTTTCCATACTGGTTCTTAGAACCGACTCGTCCTTAGAACTGCGTTTTTCTTACTTGTCTTTAGAAGCGACTCGTCCTAAGAACCGCGATTAGAACCGCGTTCTTCTTTGTTACTTGTCCTTAGAATCAGCATGTTTAAAGAACCGCGTTTTCTTCACTGATTCTTAGAACCGGCTCGTTCAAAGAACCGCGTCTTCCTCACTGGTTCTTAGAACCGGCTCGTCCTTAGACCCGCGTTGTTCTGACTTGTCCTTCGAACCGGCATGTTCTAAGTACCGCGTTCTCCTTACTGACTCTTAGGACCGGCTTGTCCTTAAAACCGCGTTTTTCCTACTTGTTTTTAGAACCGGCTCGTCCTTAGAACCGCGTTTTTCCTATTTGTTCTTAGAACCGGTTCGTCCTTAAAACCGCGTTTTTCCTACTTGTTCTTAAAACCGGCTCGTTCTAAGAACTGCGTTCTCCTCGCTGGTTCTTAGAACCGGCTCGTCCTTAGAACCGCGTTTTTCCTACTTGTTCTTAGAACCGGCTCGTTCAAAAAACCGCGTTCTCCTCACTGGTTATTAGAATCGGCTCGTTCTTATAATCGCGTTTTTCCTAATTGTCCTTAAAACCAGCATGTTCAAAGAACCGCGTTTTCCTCACTGGTTGTTAGAACCGGCTCGTTCTAAGAACCGCGTTCTCCTCACTGGTTCTTAAAACCGACTCGTTCTAAAAACCGCGTTTTCCTCACCGATTCTTAGAACCGGCTCGTCCTTAGAACCGCGTTTTCCCTACTTGTCCTTAGAACCCGTTCGTCCTTAAAACCGCGTTGTTATCACTGTTTTTTAAAACCGGCTCGTTCTAAGTACCGCGTTCTCCTCGCTGGTGATTGGAACCGGCTCGTCCTTAAAGTCACGTTTTTCATACTGGTTCTTGAAACCGACTCGGTCTTAGAACCAGCTCATTCGAAGAACCGCGTTTTCCATACTGGTTCTTAGAACCGACTCGTCCTTAGAACCGCGTTTTTCTTACTTGTCCTTAGAACCAGCATGTTCAAAGAACAGCGTCTTCCTCACTGATTCTTAGAATCGGCTTGTTCTAAAAAACGCGTTTTCTCACTGGTTCTTAGAACAGGCTCGGTCTAAAAACCGCGTTTTATCTCACTGGTTCTTAGAACCGGCTCGCCCTTAGAACCGCGTTTTTCTTACTTGTCCTTAGAACCGGCATGTTCTAAGAACCGCGTTCTCCTAACTGGTTCTTAGAATCGGCTTGTTCTAAAAACCGCGTCCTCCTCACTAGTTTTTAAAACCGACTCGTTCTTAGAACCGCGTTCTCCTCACTGGTTCGTAGAACCGGCTCGTCCTTACAACCGCGTTTTCCTCACTGGTTCTTAAAACCGACTCGTATTTAAAACCGCGTTTTTCTTACTTGCCTTTAGAACCGGCATATCCTAAGACCTGCGTTCTCCTCACTGGTTCTTAGAACGGGCTCGTCCTTAGAACCGCGTTTTTCTTACTTGTCCTTAGAACCGGCATGTTTTAAGAACCGCGTTCTCCTAACTGGTTCTTAGAATCGGCTCGTTCTAAAAACCGCGTCCTCCTCACTAGTTTTTAAAACCGACTCGTTCTTAGAACCGCGTTCTCCTCACTGGTTCTTAGAACCGGCTCGTCCTTAGAACCGCGTTTTCCTCACTAGTTTTTAAAACCGACTCGTTCTTAGAACCGCGTTCTCCTCACTGGTTCTTAGAACCGGCTCGTCCTTAGAACCGCGTTTTCCTCACTGGTTCTTAAAACCGACTCGTCTTTAAAACCGCGTTTTTCTTACTTGCCTTTAGAACCGGCATATTCTAAGACCTGCGTTCTCCTCACTGGTTCTTAGAACCGGCTCGTCCTTAGAATCGCGTTTTCCATACTGGTTCTTAAAACCGACTCGACGTTAGAACCGCGTTTTTCTTACTTGTTTTTAGAAGCGGCTCGTTCTAAGAACCGCGTTTTTCTTACTTGTACTTAGAACCAGCTCGTTCTAAGAACCGCGGTATCCTCATTGGTTCTTAGAAACGGCTTATTCTAAGAACCGCGTGCTCCTCACTGGTTCTTAGAACCGGCTCGTTCTTAAAACCGCGTTTTTCTCACTGGTTCTTGGAACCCGCTCGTCCTTAAGGCCGCTTTTTTTACTTGTTCTTACTGCCCGCTTGTCTTTAGAACCGCGTTTTCCAAATTTGTTCTTAGGACCGACTCGTCCTTAGAGCCGCGTTTTTTTTATTTGTCCTTATAACCGGCTCGTCCATACAACCGCGTTTTTCTTACTTGTCCTTAGAACCAGCATGTTCAAAGAACCGCGTTTTTCTCACTGGTTCTTGGAACCCGCTCGTCCTTAAGGCCGCTTTTTTTTACTTGTTCTTACTGCCCGCTTGTCCTTAGAACCGCGTTTTCCAAATTGGTCCTTAGAACCAACTCGTCCTTAAAGCCGCGTTTTTTTAATTTGTCCTTATAACTGGCTCGTTCGAAGAACCGCGTTCTCCTCACTGGTTATTAGGACCGGCTCGTCCATACAACCGCGTTTTTCTCACTCATTCTTAGAACCGACTCGTTCTAAGAACCGCGTTCTTCTCACTGGTTCTTTGATCCGGCTCGTTCTAAAAACCGCCTTCTCTACACTGGTTCTTAAAACCGGCTCGTTCTTAAAACCGCATTTTCCTCACTGGTTCTTACAACCGACTCGTCATTAAAACCGCGTTTTTCATACATGTCCTTACACCGGCATATTCTAAGAACCGCGTCCTCCTCACTGATTTTTAGAACCGGCTCGTCTTTAGAACCGCGTTTTCCCTACTTGTCCTTAGAACCGCGTTGTCCTCACTGTTTTTTAGAATCGGCTCGTTCTTAAAACCGCATTTCCCTCCCTGGTTCTTAGAACCGGCTCGTCCTTAGAATCGCGTTTTCCTCACTGGTTCTTAAAACCGGCTCGTCTTTAAAACCGCGTTTTTCTTACTTGTCCTTCGAACAGACATTTTCTAAGAACCGCGTTCTCCACACCGATTCTTAGAACTGGCTCGAAGTTAGAACCGCATTTTTCCTACTTCGCCATAGAACCGGCTCGTCCTTACACCGTTTTGTCCTCACTGGTTTTAGAACCGGCTCGTTCTAAAAACCGCGTTCTCTTCGCTAGTTCGTAAAACCGGCTCGTCCTTAGCACCGCGTTAGCTTTACTGGTTCTCAGAACCGACTCGTCCTTAGAACCGCGTTTTTCTTACTTGTCCTTAAAACCGCGTTTTTATTACTTGTCCTTAGAACCAGCATGTTCTAAGAACTGCGTTCTCCTCACTGGTTCATAGAACCGGGTCGTTCTAAAAACCGCGTTCTTCTCACTGGTTCTTAAAACCGGCTCGTTCTTACAAGTGCGTTTTTTTACTTGTCCTTAGAACCGGCATGTTCTTAGAACCGCGTTCTCCTCACTGGTTCTTACAACCGGCTCGTTCTAAGGACCGCGTTCTCCTCACTAGTTCTTAGAATCGGCTCGTTCTACCGGCTCGTTCAGGCATATTTTAAGAACCACGTTCTCCTCAGTGATTCTTAAAACCGGCTTGTCCTTAAAACCGCGTTTTTCCTACTTGTCCTTAAAACCGCGTTGTCCTCAGTGGTTTTAGAACCGGCTCGTTCTAAGAACCGCGTTCTCCTCGCTGGTTCTTAGAAACGGCTCATCCTTAGCACCGCGTTTGCTTTACTGGTTCTTAGAACCGACTCGTACTTAAAACCGAGTATTTCTTACTTGTCCTTAGAACCGGCTTGTTCTAAGAGCCGCGTTCTGCTCACTGGTTCTTAGAACCGGCTTGTCCTTAGAACCGCGTTTTTCTTACTTGTCCCTACACCAGCATGTTCTAAGAACCGCGTTCTTCTCACTAGTTCTTAGAACCGGCTCGTTCTAAAAACCGCATCCTCCTCACTGGTTCTACAAGCCGGATCGTTCTAAGAACCGCGTTATCCTCATTGGTTCTTAGAAACGGCTTATTCTAAGAACCGCGTGCTCCTCACTGGTTCTTAGAACCGGCTCGTCTTTATAACCGCGTTTTTCTCACTGGTTCTTCGAACCCGCTCGTCCTTAGAGCCGCTTTTTTTTACTTGTTCTTACAGCCCGCTTGTCCTTAGAACCGCGTTTCCAAATTGGTTCTTAGAACCGACTCGTCCTTAGAGCCGCGTTTTTCTTATTTGTCCTTATAACCGGCTCGTTCGAAGAACCGCGTTCTCCTCACTGGTTATTAGAACCGGCTCGTCCATACAACCGCGTTTTTCTTACTTGTCCTTAGAACCAGCATGTTCAAAGAACCGCGTTTTTCTCACTCATTCTTAGAACCGGCTCATTCTAAGAACCGCGTTCTTCTCACTGGTTCTTTGATCCGGCTCGTTCTAAAAACCGCCTTCTCCACACTGGTTCTTAAAACCGGCTCGTTCTTAAAACCGCGTTTTCCTCACTGGTTCTTAAAACCGGCTCGTCATTAAAACCGCGTTTTTCTTACATGTCCTTAGAACCGGCATATTCTAAACACCGCGTTCTCCTCACTGATTTTTAGAACCGGCTCGTCTTTAGAATCGCGTTTTCCCTACTTGTCCTTAGAACCGGCTCGTCCTTAGAACCGCGTTGTCCTCACTGTTTTTTAGAACCGGCTCGTTCTAAGAACCGCGTTCTCCTCACTGGTTCTTAGAACCGCGTTGTCCTTACTTGATCTTAGAACCGGCTTGTTCTGAAAACCGCGTTCTTCTCACTGGTTATTAGAGTCGGCTCGTTCTTAAAACCGCGTTTTTCTTAATTTCCCTTAAAACCAGCATGTTCAAAGAAACGCGTTTCCCTTACTGGTTCTTAGAACCGGCTCGTTCTAAGAACCACGTTCTCCTCACTGGTTCTTAGAACCGACTCGTTCTAAAAACCGCGTCCTCGTCACTGATTGTTAAAACCGGCTCGTTCTAAGAACCGCGTTTGCCTCACTGGTTCTTAGAAACGCCTCGTCCTTAAAACCGCGTGTTTCCTACTCGTTCTTAAAACCGGCATGTTCTAAAAACCGCATTCTCCTTACTGGTTCTTAGAACCGGCTCGTCCTTAGAACCGCGTTTTTCTTACTTGTCCCTAGACCCGGTGTGTTCTAAAAACCGCGTTCTTCTCACTAGTTCTTAAAACCGGCTCGTTCTAACAACCGACTCCTCCACACTGGTTCTTAGAACCGGCTCGTTCTTAAAACCGCATTCCCCTTACTGGTTCTTAGAACCGGCTCGTCCTTAGAATCGCGTTTTCCTCACTGGTTCTTAAAACCGGCTCGTCTTTAAAACCGCGTTTCTCTTGCTTGTCCTTCGAACAGACATTTTCTAAGAACCGCGTTCTCCACACCGATTCTTAGAACTGGCTCGAAGTTAGAACCGCATTTTTCCTACTTCGCCATAGAACCTGCTCGTCCTTACGCCGTTTTGTCCTCACTGGTTTTAGAACCGGCTCGCTCTAAAAACCGCGTTCTCTTCGCTAGTTCGTAAAACCGGCTCGTCCTTAGCACCGCGTTAGCTTAACTGGTTCTCAGAACCGACTCGTCATTAGAACCGCGTTTTTCTTACTTGTCCTTAAAACCGCGTTTTTCTTACTTGTCTTTAAAACCGCGTTTTTCTTACTTGTCCTTAAAACCGCGTTTTTCTTACTTGTCCTTAGAACCAGCATGTTCTAAGAACGGCGTTCTCCTCACTGGTTCATAGAACCGGGTCGTTCTAAAAACCGCGTTCTTCTCACTGGTTCTTAAAACCGGCTCGTTCTTACAAGTGCGTTTTTTTACTTGTCCTTAGAACCGGCATGTTCTTAGAACCGCGTTCTCCTCACTGGTTCTTAGAACCGGCTCCTTCTAAGGACCGCGTTCTCCTCACTAGTTCTTAAAATCGGCTCGTTCTACCGGCTCGTTCAGGCATATTTTAAGAACCGCGTTCTCCTCAGTGATTCTTAAAACCGGCTTGTCCTTAAAACCGCGTTTTTCCTACTTGTCCTTAAAACCGCGTTGTCCTCAGTGGTTTTAGAACCGGCTCGTTCTAAGAACCGCGTTCTCCTCGCTGGTTCTTAGAAACGGCTCATCCTTAGCACCGCGTTTGCTTTACTGGTTCTTAGAACCGACTCGTACTTAAAACCGAGTATTTCTTACTTGTCCTTAGAACCGGCTCGTTCTAAGAGCCGCGTTCTGCTCACTGGTTCTTAGAACCGGCTCGTCCTTAGAACCGCGTTTTTCATACTTGTCCCTACACCAGCATGTTCTAAGAACCACGTTCTTCTCACTAGTTCTTAGAACCGGCTCGTTCTAAAAACCGCATCTTCCTCACTGGTTCTACAAGCCGGATCGTTCTAAACACCGCATCCTCCTCACTGGTTCTACGAACCGGGTCGTTCTAAGAACCGCATTTTCCTCACTGGTTCTTAGAACCGGCTCGTTCTTAGAAACGCGTTTTTTTACTTGCCCTTAGAACCGGCATGCTCTTAGAACCGCGTTCTCCTCACTGGTTCTTATAACCGGCTCGTTCTGAGGATCACGTCCTCATCACTGGTTCTTAGAACCGACTGGTTCTATAAACCGCATTTTTCTTACTTGTCCTTAGAACCGGCATGTTCCAAAAAACCGCGTTTTCCTCACTGTTTCTTAGAACCGGCTCGTTCCAAAAAGCGCGTTCTCCCTACTGAATCTTAGAACCGACTCGTTCTAAAAACCACGTTCTCCTCACTGATTCTTAGAACGGACTCGTTCTTAGAACCGCGTTTTTCATACTTGATCTTAGAGCCGGCTTGTTCTAAGAACCGCGATCTTCTCACTGGTTATTAGAACCGGCTCGTCCTTAAAACCGCGTTTTTCTTACTTGTTCCTAAAACCGGCATATTCTAAGAACCGCGTCCTCCTCACTGGTTCTTAGAACAGGCTGGTCCTTGAAACCGCATTTTCCTCACTGGTTTTTAAAACCGGCTCGTCCTAAGAACCGCGTTCTCCTAATTGGTTTTTAGAGCCGGCTTGCTCTAAGAACCGCGTTCTCCTCACTGATTCTTAGATCCGACTCGCCCTTAGAACCGCGTTTTTTTAACTTGTCCCTAGACCCGGCATGTTCTAAAAACCGCGTTCTCCTTACTGGTTCATAGAACCGGGTCGTTATAAGAACCACGTTCTTCTCACTGGTTCTTAGAATCGGCTCGTTATAAAAACCGCATCCTCCTCACTGGTTCATAGAACCGGCTCGTTATAAAAACCGCATCCTCCTTACTGAATCTTAGAACCGGCTCGTTCTAAGAAGCGCGTTTTTCTTACTTGCCCTTAAAACCGGAATGTTCTTAGAACCGCGTTCTCCTCACTGAATCTTAGAACCGGCTCGTTCTAAGAAGCGCGTTTTTCTTACTTGCCCTTAAAACCGGAATGTTCTTAGAACCGCGTTCTCCTCACTGATTCTTAGAACCGGCTCGTTCTAAGAACCGCGTTCTCATCACTGGTTCTTAGAACCGACTCGTTTTATAAACCGCGTTTTCCTACTTGTCTTTAGAACCGGTATGTTCTAAGAACCGCGTTCTTCTCACTGTTTCTTAGAACCGGCTCGTTCCAAAAAGCGCGTTCTCCTTACTGATTCTCAGAACCGATTCGTTCTAAGAACCACGTTCTTCTCACTGGTTCTTAGAACCGGTTCGTTCTTAGAACCGCGTTTTTCTTATTTGTCCTTAGAACCGGCTTGCCCTTGGAACCGCATTCTCCTAACTGGTTCTAAGAACCGCGTTTTCCTCACTGGTTCTTAGAACCGGCTCGCTCTTAACATCGCGTTTTTTTCACTGGTTCTTAGAACCGGCTCGCTCTTAACATCGCGTTTTTTTCACTGGTTCTTAGAACCGGCTCGTCTTTATAACCGCGTATTTCTTAGTTGTTCTTAGAACCGGCTCGTCCTTAGAACCGCGTTATCCTAACTGGTTCTTAGAACCAGCTCGTTCTAAAAACCGCGTTTTCCTTATTGGTGCTTAGAACCGGCTTGTTCTTAAAACCGCGTTTTTCTTATTGGATTTAGAACCGACATATTCTAAGAACCGCGTCCTCCTCACTAGTTCTTAGAACCGGCAAGTTCTAAGAACCGCATTTTCCTCACTGGTTCTTAGAACCGGCTCGTTCTTAGAATCGCGTTTTTCTTACTTGTCCTTAGAACCGGCATGTTCTTAGAACCGCGATCTCCTCACTGGTTCTTAGAACCGGCTCGTTCTAATATTCGCGTTCTCATTACTGGTTCTTAGAACCGGCTCGTTCTAATATTCGCGTTCTCATTACTGGTTCTTAGAACCGACTCGTTCTATAAACCGCATTTTTCTTACTTGTCCTTAGAACCGGCATGTTCTATAAACCGCGTTCTCCTCACTGTTTCTTAGAACCGGTTCGTTCCAAAAAGCGCGTTCTCCCCACTGAATCTTAGAGCCGACTCGTTCTAAACACCACGTTCTCCTCACTGGTTCTTAGAGCCGATTCGTTCCTAGCATCGCGTTTTCCTCACTGGTTCTTCAAAACGGCTCGTCCCTAGAACCGCGTTTTTATCATTTGTCCTTAAAACCGCGTTCTCCTAACTGGTTCTTAAAACCTGCTTGTTCTAAGAACCGCGTTCTCCTCACTGGTTTTTAGAACGGACTCGTCCTTAGAACCGCGTTCTTCTTACTTGTTCTTAGAACCGGCTAGTTTTAAGAACCGCGATCTTCTCACTGGTTATTAGAACCGGCTCGTCCTTAAAACCGCGTTTTTCTTACTCGTTCTTAAAATAGGCTCATCCTTAAAACCTTGTTATCCTTAATGGTTCTTAGAACCGGCTCGTTCTTAAAACCGTGTTTTTCTTATTGTCCTTAGAACCGGCATATTCTAAGAACCGCATCCTCCTCACTGGTTCTTAAAACAGGCTCGTCCTTAAAACCGCACTTTCCTCACTGGTTTTTAAAACCGGCTCGTCCTAAGAACCGCGTTCTCCTCACTGGATCTTAGGACCGGCTCGTTCTAAGAAACGCATTCTTCTCACTAGCTCCTAGAACCGGCTCGCCCTTAACACCGCGTTCTCCTCACTGGTTCTTAGAACCGGCTCGCTCTAAAGACCGCGTTCTCCTCACTGGTTCTTAGAATCGGCTCGTTCAGGCATATTCTAAAAACCGCGTTCTCCTCACTGATTCTTAGAACCGCGTTTTTCCAACTTGTTCTTAGAACCGGCTTGTTCTTAGAACCGCGTTGTCCTCACTAGTTTTAGAATCGGCTCGTTCTAAGAACCGCGTTCTCCTCGCTGGTTCTTAGAAACGGCTCGTTCTTAGCACCGCGTTTGCTTTACTGGTTCTTAGAACCGACTCGTCTGTAGAACCGCGTTTTTCTTACTTGTCTCTATATCCGGCATGTTCTAAGAACCGCGTTCTCCTCACTGCATTTTTAAAACCGGCTCGCCCTTAAAACCGCGTTCTCCTAACTGGTTCTTAGAACCAGCTCGTTCTAAGAACCGCGTTCTCCTCCCTGGTTTTTAGAACCGACTCGTCCTTAGAACCGCGTTTTTCTTACTTGTTCTCAGAACCGGCTCGTTCTAAGAACTGCGTTCTTCTCACTGGTTATTAGAACCGGCTCGTCCTTAAAACCTTGTTTTCCTTACTGGTTCTTACCAGTAAGGAAAACCGGCTCACTTTTAAAACCGCGTGTTTCTTATTATCCTTAGAACCGGCGTATTCTAAAAACCGCGTTCTCTTCACTGGTTCTTAGAACCGGCTCGCCCTTAGGACCGCATTTTCCTCACTGGTTTTTAAAACTGGCTCGTCCTAAGAACCGCGTTCTTCACACTGGCTCCTAGAACGCTCGTCCTTATAACCGCGTTCTTCACACTGGCTCCTAGAACGCTCGTCCTTATAACCGCGTTTTTCTTACTTGTTTTTATAACCGGCTCGTTCTAATAACCGCGTTTCTCCTCACTGGTTCATAGAACCGGCGCGTTCTAAGAACCGCGTTCTCCCCACTGGTTCTTACAACCGGCCCGTCATTAAACCGCGTTTTCCTCACTGGTTCTTAGAACCGGCTCGTCCTTAAAACCGCGTTTTCCTCATTGGTTTTTAGAACCAGCTCGTACTTACAACCGCGTTTTTTCTACTTGTCCTTAGAACCGGCTCGACCTTAGAGCCGCGTTCTACTCACTGGTTATTAGAACCGGCTCGTTCCAAGAACCGCGTTCTCCTTACTGGTTCTTAGAACCGGCTCGTTCTAAGAACCGCGTTCTCCTCACTGGTTATTAGAACCGGCTCGTTCCAAGAACCGCGTTGTCCTTACTGGTTCTTAGAACCGGCTCGACCTTAAAACCGCGTTTTCCTCACTGGTTCTTAAAACCGGCTCGACCTTAGAGCCGCGTTTTCCTCACTGGTTCTTAAAACCGGCTCGACCTTAGAGCCGCGTTTTCCTCACTGGTTCTTAAAACCGGCTCGTTCTAAGAACCGCGTTCTCCTCACTGGGTATTAAAACCGGCTCGTCCTTAAAACCGCGTTTTTCTTACTTGTCCTCAGAACCGGCTCGTTCCAAGAACCGCGTTCTCCTCACTGGTTCTTAGAACCGGCTCGTCCTTAGAACCGCATTTTCCTCACTGGTTTTTAAAATCGGCTCGCCCTAAGAACCGCCCTCTTCTCACTGGCTCCTAGAACCGGCTCGTCCTTAGAACGGCGTTTTTCTTACTTGTCCTTAGAACCAGCTCGTCCATAGAACGGCGTTTTTCTTACTTGTCCTTAGAACCGGCTCGTTCTAATAACCGCGTTTCTCCTCACTGGTTAATAGAACCGGCTTGTTTTAATAACCGCGTTCTTCTAACTGGTTCATACAACCGGCCCGTCCTTAAAACAGCGTTTTCCTCATTGATTCTTAGAACCGGCTCGTCCTTAAAACCGCGTTTTCCTCACCGATTCTTAGAACTGGCTCGTTCTAAAAACCGCGTTTTCCTCACTGGTTCTTAGAACCGGCTCGTCCTTAGAACCGCGTTCTCCTCACTGGTTTTTAGAACTGCCTCGTTCTATGAACCGTGTTCTCGCAGTCGAGGAGAAGCAAATCTCGCTCTCAGAGGATCAGTACAAGTTTTTTAAAGGGAGGTTCACGCTCCAGCCCATTAGCAAGATACTCGCTAAGGTCGAAGAGGAAAAACAGAAAAGCCCCAGAGTTCGTAGTCTTTGGCTCCTGATATTGCTGGAAGTAAAGAATGCGTTTACTGGAAAATAATCATGAATGCGATGGAGAAAAAGAGAGTACCAGCGTACATTCGGTGTATGATAGCGTCGTGTCTGGCTAAATGAAGTGTGAGTTACGACGGCAGGGAGTACGCGATGACTGCAGGTGTACCACAAAATTCTGTGCTAGGACCTACTCTATGGAACCTAGCGTACGACGGCGTGTTAGAGAACATCAGGCCTCGTGGTGTTGAGTATGTCGCGTATGCCGACGACCTGGCAATCTTAGTCACCGCAAGGAATGCGGAGCTGTTAGAGGACAGCGCAAATGACGCCTTAGATGGGGTCGGCCGGTGGATGGAGTCGCACCACCTAATGCTAGCACCGGAAAAGAGCGAGGTGGTCCTGCTTATTGGTTGAAAGCCCTGCCGGGAGCTGGATATCCGTGTGGACGATCACATGATCCAGATACACAAGCAGGTCAAATACCTGGGTGTTATGCTCGACAGAAACTTGAGCTGTACAGCCCACATTAATTATGTAACGGCCAAAACGCATCAGGTTGCAAGTAAGCTCGCCAGGCTAATTCCAAGAACCAAGGGGCTCTCGGAGAAAAAGCGCCGTCTTGAAGCATCAGTCGATGATTCAATTCTGCTTTACGGGTCCGCAGTTTGGGGATCAGGTGCACTGAAGACTAAGGAGAGTAAGAAAAAGCTAAGCAAGACGTAGAAGGTGCTGGCCATCAGGGTCGCCAGAGCATACAGGACGGTGTCTACAGACGCTGTGCTGGTAATTTCTCGCATGATACCCTGGCCAAAACGGATTGAGGAGAATATCCTCTTATACCGGGATCAGGCACTTAGAAAAGTGTTAGTCCCACACTACCCAGACCAAAGGGTGCGCGTAATGCATTTTTGTTCCTGGCCCCTGTAAAAAAAGTCGGAACGCCTGCTGCCTTGGCTTAATAGACAACAAGTGTACAGCCTTCTTTAAATACGACCGCCAACACAGCAATAAATGAATTTGAGAACCACAAGAGTATCATAAAGACGGACATAAAACATTAGACATTTACTATTAAAACAACAAATTTTATATCACAAATAAAACTGGCAGATCGAATAGTTTGAATGATGTGAATTCTCAAATCCAGCTCCGGTTTCCGTTAACCCAGGATGGCGAATGTCATTTACTCAGGGTACCTCTTCTCCATCAAGTATGTAAATGAGGTCATCCTTTAGACACAAAAAGGCACATTTATGGACCATATTATCATGCTATTTTTGATGCACCAATCGGACACAGAGTCAATTGTCCTCTGAACAATTTTCCTCTTGTTCTCTGCGCCAGATAAGCCATACAGTTTAAGGTCGTCTACGTAGAGTTTTTGCTTAATGGTATTAAGTATAAAGCTTTTAAGATCTAAAATTATATCACAGAACAATTATAGTGGACCTAAACATCATCCTTAAAGCACGCCCGATGGACTTAACTCATACATAATAAAACGCGCACACCGAGAGTGTTATTTTTGTATTTTTAGGCTATTAAGGCATTCCGATACAAGCAAATATGAAGCATGGTGATGTTGTCGGGGAGAAAGTCCTTGCGTGGGCTTGCATGGGGCACGTAAACAAAATTAATTAAATATATATAATAATTAATTAAAATCAATATTGGATTATTTCAGTACCCCGAATCTTTACTTGCCTTACGCAATTTAGTCGCATATCGCGGACTTCCGTTATTTTCAATAAGTTATTTTAGACAAAAGATATACTCACGAAGCCTAAAGTTATTTTTAAACTTGCCGGTTCATTTGGGAATAAATTAATCGACCACACGTGCACTTATAAACAAAATAAATATACATGTCATTTACAGTATTAGACCTTAAGAATATATTTCTCCATGGAACGAGTGACAGGTTTGTTATGATTTGCTTACAATCATCTTTCCAATTATACCCTCCTTCCACAATCGGAGAATATTCGGAATCGAGTAATATATTAAAATCAATTGCGTTATGTTTCGAGGGCGCCGGGGATTTGAAGAAATATATAGTTTTTACCATCCTGGATCAGTAGTAAAAACCAGATCAATCAGGCTTTATTTAATGTAAAAGTTGAACCTATTTCACCCAACAGATGCGTGCTTATATGACTAGCAAAATTACTTGAGTTTATATCATATTCTTGTCTAACCTGATTGTATATCTTGCATCCCCCAGCGCACGCGTATTTTCAGTTACTTCTAATTAAAAACAGCTGGTTATAAAAGCATTTATAAAAGTAAACTCCATGTTCTGTAAATAATCTAAAAGAGGCACCCCATTCCAGTCGATTTTTAGAAGTTTTAAATCCCCAACAATTACATATACTTTCAAAAGACTCACATATTATTTTAATGCAATTATTGCGCTTCGACAACGAGAAAGAATTTGTAACAAACAGACATGCCACCTTGACTAAACATTATTCTGAAAGTACGTTTAGCGCTGATGCTTCAAAATCATCATCTTACTTGACTTCACAAAACTTTACCTTTTCTCTAACTACTCAAACTCTCTAATGTACAAACGTCACCTCCAGAGAGCCTCAATCATTCTTCTTTCTTATTATCACAAACTAATTTACTATTTATCACATGTCTTTCACCTGCAGCTAAGCATGTTTCCTCTATAAAAAGTATATCAATATAATGTGAGACGGTATATGTAAGTAATACCACAAATATCCCGGTCATGTAGGTTAGGGGGTCACCAGGTTTTTAGTGGGTTTAAGAGTACCACACTGCCCAAACCAAAGGGTGTGCGTAATGCATTTTTGTTCCTGGCCCCTGTAAAAAAAAGTGCCTGTCGGCGAAGTGTCCCGGCCCCAGCAATTGTGAATAACTTGGGCTTGTCGGGCTCTTGTCGGGGCTTTAGTGAGCAAGGAATACGGATGGCGGAGGTTGGCGCGCAAATGAATCACCTTGCCAAGCATAACTCTCGCTCCGTTTCGCACGCAAGCATTTTTTTTACGTAATTAACTCCAAGTGGTGACAACTCGCCTAGCATCTCCTTCTCGGTGATTTATATTGGGACGCCGTGTATCCTGGCGTTAAGTATCGTCAGGGATGGGCTGTGTGTGACCACCGGTAGGTTCCCTAGAGCTGAAATCAAAACACCCGGCATGCATCTTCAAATCGCAAAGCCAAACGATAATGGGCCTCCTGTCACCGGATATTCTGCATACAGGAGCCAAGTCGTGTATGTGTTCGTACGTCAAACCTTCAGGGAAAGGTGAACTAGGGATGCCCCTAGTTCACCAGACGATACACTCTCCTTTAGTTGCCCTAGGCCTTTTTATAGCTTTTCTGCTTGCGGGACGTAGTCAGTTTTTTTTCTGCGTGTTACCAGACCTGTCGATGATCGTTAGCGCTCGTAGAGGATGAAGTCAGCTTTTTGCGCTAGAAGCCTATGATGCGCTCTCCTGTCGTGACGTTCCCGCCACTTGGGCCAGGCGCATGGTGTTCGGTGAGGATGGGCTCGGTTCACTTGAAACATCCATCGCAGACGTATCGCATTAGTGATGTAGTACAAGCGGAAACTTTCAAATCATTTTTAACACGTAAGCTATGTTCTGTTAGATACCTAGAGCTAAGTCGAGAATATGATCTACGATTTTATTATTTTGTGGACATAAAATTGTCTACGTATGCTAATTTGAGCAACTAAACTGGAGTGGTCCAAAATAACGCCCACTACTTTTTGTCACAAACGGTTTCAAAAATGAATCTCTCTTCATTGCTTGTCACTCGAATCCCGGATGAGGACATTTAGCACAATTTCGTTTCATTGCACACAGAGAAACTACCTCTGCACGCTCGGTACTGCCCCGAGAACTATTACAAACTGTCTTCACTGGCACGCCTTACAGACACATAACAGTGTGTCTTTGTGTGTGACACTAGAGTGTGACACTTAACTCTGCAAATTGAACTCGTTAAGCGTCACACTAGAGTGAATCGTCGTTGTTGAAGTAGCGGTAGTACTGCTAATGGTACAAGTAGTATAATGTAGTCGTATATTTATCGTGGGTATAGTATACTATTTATCGTTGGTATAGTATACTATTTCTCGTTGGTGTAGTATACTATTTATCGTGGGTATAGTATACTATTTATCGTGGATATAGTATACTATTTATCGTTGGTATAGTATACTATTTATCGTTGGTATAGTCCATTATCTATCGTTGGTATAGTCTATTAACTCGTCGTTTGTATACTCTATTATATATGGTTAATATAGTCTAATTATTATCGTTGACGAGAAATAGCGCGATCAGCTCCGAGGCAAACGTCAGCCACGTCTTTCACCCACCACTCGGTGTGATGGTCAGCCACTGCCAGACGTCGCTACCGATAGAAGAGCAGCAATTATTCGTTGCGTTGTTGCTAACGTAATTGCTATTGTTGTTGTTGTTGTTGTTGTTGCTAACATAATAATTGTTGTTGCTGTTGTTGTTGTTGTCGCTATTGTTCTTAGTGCTGTCAATGTTACTGCTACCAAGCGAACGCAATGCGTTCGTTGCTACTCTCAGTGCAGCGTCGGCGCTAATGGGCTTAAGCCGCGCCATCAAAGCGTCGAACAAACGCTTGTTTATAGGGGGTCGATCAGTCAGTCCGTCAGTTGTCTACCTGCGGGTCACTCGACGTCACGGTTGTTGCTGCGTCATCTCGCGACAATTGCGCGTGGCGTCCATCGGCGACGACTCTCGCAGCTAACGCGAAGCTATGGCAGCACTCTTTGCCATTGCGGTCATTGTGGTCAGTGCGGTGGTGACAGCTCGCTTGATTCCGCCGGCTGGTTTCTATCGTTCCACTTTGTCGGCACTCCCGGGCTGGTCGGTGGCCGACCATCCATCTATAGGCCGCCAATCCTCCTATATATGTATCTAAGCACGGTGTTTCTCATTCTCGTTTTCTACCGGCCAATGCTGCTCCTTGTGCCGTTGCCACCGCTTGGACTGCTGGTTAACCTAGACGCCCGGTCAATAAGGTAAGACCTGCTCCTCGCAAATCTATCTGACTGTCGTATTTTCGCTTCTCGTACGTTAACCTGTCTTGTAGTGTTCACACACAGAAGTCGCGCCAGATGTATGAAAAAGTGGAATTGGAATAATCATAATACTACTAATTTATTATTATTATTATTATTATTATGTTCGTGTTTAATTGGCGGTGATCTTCCTGTGCAGGCAGACACAGTGTTTGTGATTATTCTACTCAATGTCGAAATCACCTATGATCACCTGATAGGTAGGGACCGGACAAATGGTGCAATCAGTAAATTAATAACAATAATATTAAGAAGAAGAAGAAGAAGAAAAATAATAAAAGCACAGACGGGGAACCAGCGCAAGGGTTAATATCAGAGACAGCTTCTGTCTCTCGCTGTGTGTAGAGGCGGTGCCGCTTCTATCATCGGCGCCACAAGGCTTAGAAGATACATAGCACCCGCGGGAATCGGGGCGACACGTTCGAATATCACAACTGTATGCCGATAACACAAATAATAATAATAATAATAATAATAATAATAATAATAATAATTATTATTATTGTTGTTGTTGTTGTTGTGATATTCTAATGTGTCGCCCCGATTCCGCGGGTGTCTTCCCAGCCGATAGATCCGATGATAGAAGCGGCATTGCCTCTACACACTGCGAGAGACAGAAGCTGTCTCAAATATTCACCCTTGCGCTGTTCCCCCGCCTGTGCTTTTATTATTTTTCTTCTCCTTCTTCTTCTTTTTATTAATATTATTATTATTACATGTTAAACAATGTTACAGTTGTGAGGTCTGAACGTATTATTGCAAAGTTTTTCAAATAAATATTGTTATTAATTTATTAATTGCACCATTTGTCCGGTCCTTACCCATCAGGTGATCATAGGTGATTTCGACATCGAGTAGAATAATCAGAAACACTGTGTCTGTTTGTCTGTCTGCACAGAAAGATCACCGCCAATTAAATACGAACAGAACTACTAATACTGGTACGACTGCAATTACCGCGAGTATTCTTACTCGTACCGCCATTTCATTGAAGCCACTTTCGTTACACTTTGCCCTAATATAATTTTGCTCGAACTACTACCACGATCACTATTTGTATTACTGTTGCTGCTGGAATTATACGTTACGCAAGACGCAAATCAGTGAGGGACTAGTTTGAAGGTGAATGTCGCCTGAGCGATATATATATACTAGTTTGCGTTACGAGTGAGGGTTTTCTGTCCCAAACGATTTATCGACGAATAATAGCTGTCCTCCCTCCCTCTGTCGGACGCAGCTTGGTAAGGGCCTTCACTGCTCGCTAACCACCTTGCTTCCTCACCAATCAAACAGTAATGTGCTGCAATCCAAAGTTGATAAACCACTATAGTTGCCGGCCTCTGATACGACATGCTTACAGTGTGTACAAACGTACGTGCTCTTACGTATATATATATATATATATATAAAGCGTGTCGACTGTGTTTGTAGAAATTCTGCCTGCCATACGTGTGCGAAGTGTAAGACTTAGTGTTACATCTGAAATGACTGCTAGAGGTCGGTGATTTTGACATGCTATATCTCAAGTACACTTGTGCGATAATAGACCGAAGAGCTAGGCAGTTCTAAACTTCAACGAAGACCGGTTTTATGGGGGGAACCCCACTCCGAAACAACTCACGTAAAGGTCGCAAAGCAGAGCCTTTAAACGGCGGTTTCAACGGATATTCAGGATGTGAACATAGCATACGCGATAGAATTACCGTGTATTTCTGCCGAAATGGATGAATACAATATGGCCAACAGACAATTTTAATAATTATGGCCTGTCATCTCTGCAGACAACGGTAAGATCGTTCAGCCCTCAAGTGGCTGAGGTAGTGAAAGCTTCTGTTCTAAAGGTAACCGAGATTCCATTATCTTTATAGGCACTATTGCCTCTTATTGAGCTACCTAAAAGCAGCCCTTACTGAGGATAGCAGTAGGCGCAGACAATTCAGCCTGGGCAAGGCTTCGCCTTTTTTGGTGTACTATGCCCCGTCTGCTACTCATAGTTTACACCGAGGCACTTACACGACATACCACTGTAAGTCATCTAGAGCAACCAGGCCCTTTACTTACATCAGGCGGACCACTTCATTCAATCAAGATTTTTCAAACTATCGCTTACGCATGAGGCCTTTAAGCACAATCGGGTGTGTTGCATGTAGTTCTCCAGGCGGAAGTGTATGATACGTGCCTGCCCGAAAGCATAATCGCGCTCCTCCATCAGTCCAAATCCAAACGCGCCTCTGCACGTTTCGAGAGAGTAAGAGATTTGATTTGACCTTCCAAGCCTATCGATGCACAGGTCTAATCTCGTATTCGGCAGGTCCCGTCATAGTAAAATCACTGAAGGAGACATTTCCGGAGCGGCTAGACTCCCATGCCAGAATTTCTTTGCTTCTAAAAATAACATTTCCAAAGCCCAACAGGAAAAGCACCTCCATCGCTAGACGATCGCTGCCCCTCCACCTGTCCAAACCGAGGTTTGCCAAGGAGTAAACTCCAGAGAAGACAGCATTGTTGCGGTTCTGTTCTTCCCAGCAAGTTCATCAGCAGAACCTGACGTGGCGACAACACGCCCCAAATAACTCGGATCACTCAGTTCTGACGCTCGGCTCGTCGCTCCAAAAAATGAATCAATTATTATTGCCTGCCCCACCGCACTCAGACAAGAACTCGCTAAAATGTTCATACCGCGGCTAAGGTATTCTGTAGGTACCACCGAGAGCTAAAGGTTCTTTTAGGCTTTACAAAGCCTGGTAAAACCCAAAGGAACATTTTAAACAAGAGGGGGGGTTAGACTCTCGTTTTTTTCTCTGTGGGTCTTAGACTCGGAACCCATAGTAAAGCCACACACCTATAACTGCGGCGAACCAGTTGGAGCCCTTGGCTGGTGTGGGCTGTCGCATAAAGCGCGGCCCGCGGCCATCAATGATACGTTTGCACGGGCTTTGCAGACACCGCACTACAGATCCACGCATTCAGGATCTTTCAAGGCTGAAGACTGACGTCCGTGCTTTAATTTGGGACAGCACAATGACTGACCATCTCACATACGCAGTGGTCGGGCACGGGGCATCTCGTCCTATCTACTCGGCTATCCTCGCCAAACAAATTACGCAAGTACAGTGAATTCTATCGCACACACAACTTTGTTCCTCTGGCGCGACTAGGGAGGTACAGCTCACAGACTGTGGTACAACAAACAACCTCAAACGGCGTCTGAACGTATTATAGCTTTCACTAACGCTGCTGAAGTGGTCCCCACATATTCTGGTTACCTAATATCCGGGAAGTGGGCACGAGTGATACAATGTTAGACCGCTCAAACCTAAAATACCATCTGTTGGACAATTAGTCCTCGATTTTGTTTTAGCAATACGCAATCTACAACTCGCATCCGTTTGTTATGAAAACAAAAGCGCATTTTATCCTATAGTTATGTAGGTTGAGTGCACTAAGCTGCTGCCCACTTGGCATAATTGCCAGAACGTAAGGCAGTATTTTTGTGGTGCATTTGCAAACGTTAGCTTCTCTGTATTAAGTCCACACCTAAGGATAAAGCAATAAACACATTAGACTCATCCATATAGTAAATCCATACATCTGTATAATATAAATGCGTATACTTACACATGTGTATACACACAGCGGTAGGGAGGCTTTGTTTAGGTTTCAATGTTTACGGTGGACATAAGTCAGAGTTAACTTGAGATACTCTAACTAGCGTGCAAAGTTATTCCATAAGTCAATTTGCCCAACCTGGGACTTTAACAATAATAATACTAATCTGCATGAACTGTTTTTCGGCCATGACCAACGTTGATTATTGGTGGGTTATTCACATAGTTGATGCATAACACAGAGAGTGCATTTAAAACTGCCCTGCATAATGCCAACTTCACAAACAGAGAATGAAATTTGCTCGTGTGCATAAGTTGCCGGGAATGCCATAAACTTCGTGTCGGTTTGTGTGTACTGCAAGCACGAAACTGGCCGCGGGTAGCCGGCATATTAGACGGAAGTGCGTATGCTGACAGAACAGCACACCCAGGCAACTAACCCGACGACTAGTGGCATCACCTCTCTATCGCTAGCTTGTACGCGCCTCAAGCCTTGCATGAGATGAGATACCTGTTGTGAACACGACGTCTATAATTGGACAGAATATGCAGCCTCATCATAATGATTCATTGTAGATGCCCTACAGGTACTGCTGTACTTCAGCTGTTCTGATCGGAGATCTTCCCTAAATACCCCCGACTTTTCTTGCGGCGGAGGATTCGGCTCTCCGAAGTCCCGTTCATTACTCTCTTAGAGCACTCTTGCGTCTTCCTGCACCGCTTTTCGTACTCTCGGAGGGTTCGCCCTCTCTAACGCCCGCCCCCTCTCTCCCGTGCTTTCAATACCGGTGGTGCAGACGACACACGAAGCACTGACTGTTTCCGTCCATACCGACAGCCGATTGGTGATAAGCAGCTCGTCGGAGCTCTAAAGCTGTCTCCCTCGAAGAAGAAGATCTGCATAGTAGAATAACACTATTGGCCGTGCTGGTTGATCAACCGCGTGTCGTGCTACATTCCACCTTTCCTCCGGCTTCACTGACGTTTACTATACAAAACTTAGAAGCTATGTAGGCTCTGTTCCTTTGACACTCTATTCCTTTTTTCCATGAACATGTGTTTTTACGGTTCTGCAGGTCGCTCGGTTACGACTAGGCTGTGTTGAGTGACGTCTAACTCGTCAATAGAGTGAATGAACGTCGTAGAGACGTCAGCGCGAGCATCGACATCCGTAGGACACTGGGCGCGCATATTCAGTTGCGGGACATCTCGACTGGACGTGCAGGTCTATCTGCAAGACATTTGCAGGACTTTTGCGCCACCATGGCTGACGCTCTGAACCAGACCGGTGTCGGTAAGCCGGTCAGCACCCGACCCCTCTACTACGACCTGGATGGATTTCGCCTTAGCGGAGCCTTCAACATCGACCGCTACCGAAGCGCGCTTGCTTACAAACCGCAACCAGATGACATCTTCATCGTGACCTACCCGAAATGTGGAACCACTTGGTTGCAGGTTGGAAAGTCATTTATTTTTGCACTGAACCTTCGTGTTTGCCATTTTTCCTCTGCCGAAGTATCAAATGGTGTTTTTGAATTAGAACTAGGTACTGCAATTAATAAACTGACTATCTGCATGAGCAACCAGATCGGACCTAGTGACCGCCACATTACTGTTTAAGAACAGGAAACAATAATTAATCATTGTGGTAATTGTAAATTATATCCAGTCAATCACCGAAATTGTTCGAATACAGGTGTCACTTTTGATTGCCGAATGAAATTTAGAGCTTGAGTAACTGATACGTTTACGTCTACCTAGAGTTTTTTCGGAGCGTGAACGTCACGAAACCACTTTAACCACTCTAACCAACGGGTATACTCCTAGCTTGTTTTACGCCAGAATGAATTCTATTGATATGACTTCCCTCATTTAAAGATAGTTAAGCAGTTAATTTTTACCACGTTTAACAGAAAACAAGTAACATCAGAAAATTGCACAAAAAATTGCTCTGCAACCTCTTCCCTGTGTACAGTGCCAACGAACAGTATGAGCGACGTTGATGTTGTAGGTATAATTATATGCTAGCTATAGTTGACTCACTAAAGATCTTCTTATTTATGTATTTTCATAGGAAATCTGCTATCTGATTCTAAACGATGGCCAGGCGCCGGCCAACCACGTGGATCGCCTCATCAACACGCCATTCTTCGAGCTCCTCGGTGACGAGTGCGTCAACAGGATGCGGCGACCCGGCGCGATTAAGACGCATTTGCCCTTCAACCTGCTCCCGTACTCACCGCTGGCCAAGTACATCTACGCGATCCGAAATCCCAAGGACTGTGTAGTGTCTTTCTTCTACCACACTTCGCAGGTCTGTATATATGTAGAAGATCTTCATCGTAGTGAGCTCAACCTTCAGGAGTCAATAGTATGTTGTATATGTATTCACGTATCAGATTGCTTATATTTTGGCTTGATGTAAGAGTTCTTCCCGTGTTTTCTCCTAAAGCGAATACACAAGCCTGCAAGAACATGCGGGTTTTTTTTTCAAAGGAGATCGTGCTTAGTACGAGAGTACGACTAGTGTATTTAATGTTTTATGTGTTAATGGTCAAATATTAGCTGTTTTTGCTACGGCATTTCTGGCAGTTTTTCCCCCGGCGATGGAAGCGACCCCATTACCGTCACTGCATCAGTGCGTTGAACATCCGTGGAGATACGCTGTACCAGGTATTCCCCGGCTCGCGCATCCTTTGTCACAGCAGTTACCCTCTGTCCGAGCTCCTGTCGCGCCAGCTTCCCGACTTGTGCACGCAATGTAGCTGCTAGCGAGTGAGATATATGAGACCATCGCGTTCCATACTACCAGACGCCCAGATCTAAAAACCCTAACTCCCATGGTGTTGGCCAGTGGTCGTTTCGCGGGAGATGCCTGCGCCCTCGGACCAGAATCTGCTCCAACTGCCCGCTGCTCCAATTGGTTAACGGCACTTGAAAGTGATCACAAGTTTTTGAGTGTCCTGACAATGGTTGCTTAATTTATTTCAACTTCTTCCGGGACTTTTGAAGTGGTAACCGTTGAATATTGTTCTATCTTTAAGCGCACAACGTCCTCTCCTAGCAAAGAGGGTGGATCAACCCTGGTTTATCACCCAAGTTAAAATCCTCACCATGACTTGTCAAACTATTTTCGACAGGCCCGTCCATTATTTGAGTCTTCTGGATGAAGATGGTAGATATGTTTGGACATTTTTTTGTTGACATGTGTTTGGTTCACTTTTACATTCACCATTTTTTTGCCTTCTCAGAATGCATCTAAGCCATTCGCGCCAAAGCGGAGCCTACCGGCCGATGCAGTAGCATACATTACCGCCCTGTGATAACCTTTCCCATGCTGATGGTGCCTAGAGGGCTCAACAAGCCCCCAAAACGAGCGAAATGTTTGCATCAACTTCAATATATATATATATATATATATATATATATGTGTGTGTATTGCCTTGTTTGTTTCTTTTGCACTTCTTTCATAGTCGAAACATATCTATTTTGCCCAGTGCATTAAGTGTTTGTCTTTCATTTTGTTTATTGAATTCTATAAAAGTATTTAGTTAAATGTATTGAAAATGAATTGAATTTTTAATTTAGGTCAGGCTCATGCGTGCATATACACGTACACCAAATTATATATATATATATATACATATATATATATATATATATATATATATATATATATATATATATTTACGACGGCTGCTCTGAACACTTTCAGACGTATCCGGGCTATAATTTCAGCGATGGGACATTTTCGGAGTTTTTCGAACTGTTTATGGCAGGCGAGACGGACTTTGGTAGCTATTTCGATCATCTGCGCTCAGGAGCTCAATACGCGAACACACATAAGGATAACATTCATTTGATCTATTTCGAGGACGTGAAGAGCAATGGCGCAGAAGAGATATTAAAACTGGGAAGGTACGTTATATATCTATCTATATATATATATATATATATATATATATATATATATATATATATATATATATATATATATATATATATATTTTTTTTTTTTTTTTTTTACATCCTATATTGTTTCTTGTTATTAGGAACTGAACAGATGTGTTCGTGCCTCATTAATAAGTATGAAATTTAATTGCAGAGTTCAGCGACGTATTTCTGTACGTCAATGTTGTGGTGCAATATATTCTGCTGCAATATATTATTCAATATATTGCAGCAGATAAAAAATTCGAAGCTATATACATATAATTTTTGTAAAGCGAGCGTCAATGTAATCTGTCGGTCGGCACAATGTGCCGACACAAAACCTACTCCGACAAGGTATGTCAGCTCGAACAGTACAGAACCTATGAAGACGCCTTGTGCAGGTGTGCCCGCGATGAAAACCCTGGCGGTATATCTAACGGTCTTGTGTCGGAAAGTCCTGAGAACGCACCATTTGAGATACCTCTAGTTGCAGGAAGTCGGGGAGGCTGGCCGTCACCCATACAAATAACTCCCTCGCCGTAGATTGTTTTAGTTTCGTATTGTCATCTAAGTGAGCTCATTTGCACTTGTAAACCATAGTTAGGGGCGTACCCTTATTCTCTGTGTAACGCACTCGTATTAGCCCACTGCTCGATGGCAATAAGTTTCCGCACAGACTTCTTATCTTCTTAGTGGTCCAAAACCACCCTACCGGTAAAGAGTAAGGGCGATCATACTAAAGCCGGCTATCGATGCGGCATTGCCAAAAAGACCGCCTACTCTACAAGATACGCGTACGAGAAGATCGTCTCAGCTTGCCAAACAACTAGAATAGGTCTTTAATATCACAGGAGTCATATCATTCTCAGCACGGCTCTCGGAGCAGACGTTTGACAGCGATGACAGCCTAACGAAATCAATGGGAATTTACCGATGTGTATCGTGTATAAGCTTTTATTGAGCTTAACGGCAATATGTAACTGATAATTGAATGAACAGCTTGTACTTAAACACATTGATACGTGATGTACATTGCTACATACAAGGTTTTGTGAAACATTTTGACATACGCGTCAAAAGCATGTGTTGGCTTTGGTGCGCGTTTTTTTTCCTATTTGATTGGTACACGCTGTCCTAAATCACTATTAACTACCACAGATAGCAAGTTTAAAATAATTATAGTTATATAAATTGTTTTCAATAAACGTAAGACTATTTTTATTGAATATGTTATTAGTCAGTTGTAAAAATGCTTTCTATTAATTTAATTATATATATATATATATATATATATATGTTAAATCTAGTAGTAGTAATTTGGAATGACGTTTGCTGTGGAGTATGTGCAGACACCTATTTATTTGGAAGTACTAAGACTAACGTGGGTCCTTTTCGGTATGGCGTTTAGATTTCTAGGTGCGGAGTATGAGTCGAAACTACGTGCAGGTCTACTCGAAAAGGTCATGGAACAGAGCTCAATTAAGAAGATGAAAGAAGATTTTAAAGATTTTGGGATTAGTACCGAGGATCAAAAGCTGCCCGAAGGTTAGAAAACACTTGGACTCTTTTATAGATATTTGCATGCGTCCATACTAGAAAAGACGCAAAAAACTTACGTAATAAGTTGTCGTTTTTCTATTGGGCGTAGCAATAAAGTATCTAGTTCATATCATTATATTATCTACTTACAGGCTATATTACGACTAAAACTTTATAGAGACAGTTCCAGTCCGACAGACGCCAGCTATGCGTGCGCTGCTTTACAAATTATTCGCCGTCGTATGTTTTGCCTGTGGCGTGAATGTTCATAAAATCTAATGGCCTCGATTTGCTTGTTCTGTTGGTAGGGCTCCGTCAGTTGGCCGTAATTAACAAGGCACTGTCAAGGGAAGAAGAAGCCGGAGACTCCGCGCAGACCTCGAAACAGGGACTCATTCAATTCAAAGATCACGTGCGTAAAGGAAATGTGAACGACTGGAGGATTCACCTTACGCCCGAACAGAATGCGCGTCTTGAGGAGAAAATTTTCAACGAGGTCGAACCTGACTTTCCCCAGATTGTTCGCAAGTGGCGGGAGCACGGCGTATTCGATGCTTTGCCAAACTAGCTCGGGTTAACGTTCAAAGTGCCGGAGAGGTATATCGAATAGCACCGTGTTGCAACTCTGTCGAGGTGATATTTGTTACATATGTAGCACTAAGTTCCTAACCAATAGTGCGCGCTTCATGTAGACTAGCCGAAGTCACACAGCTCACGTCTAACCAAATCAAGATGCTTCACATCATCGCAGACATTCTCGTTACTGCTTCTTCCCTCAAAATGTCTCAGCAGAGACCTTAGGAATTCTAGTACGAGCAACACTATATCAGCACCGACTGCGGCGTGAATGAAACAGCAACTCCCAAAAACAGTTGCAGTTCAGACAAGCACAACACACGGTAAGACAGCAACATGGAAGACGTCAAAATGCGTAGTAAACTAAACAATCCAATCAAAAGCATTATGCAGAAGCGTGTATTGCTCGTTATCATATCAGTTCTGTTTACAGTACGTATGTGGACAAGCTCGTTTACGGCGCCCACTGACCCAGCAGGCAGATTCTTTTTACAATACGGGTGTCGTTTCGACCATACAATCAAGTTATTGGATACAATATGTGTTATATAATATTGGCACTTCTATGCATCAGTCGTTTTGGCTAGTGAGCTTTCGGA
Source organism: Dermanyssus gallinae (assembly GCA_003439945.1). Taxonomy (NCBI): domain Eukaryota; kingdom Metazoa; phylum Arthropoda; class Arachnida; order Mesostigmata; family Dermanyssidae; genus Dermanyssus; species Dermanyssus gallinae. Next base: position 24,503 of record QVRM01002946.1, on the reverse strand, counting down.
TACCGACAATTATCCGACCCTCACTCGGCCTGCTTTGCGCGTTACGACAATAATGACCACCAGGTAAAATTTGCAACCATTATAACAGTTAAATATTTATTGGCCACGTTACTTCATTTGTACATTAGTCTTATTATATTGTTATTTTAGTTACTTATGTGACCTTGACGTGTCAATCTGTTGCAATAAATAGCGTACACCATTGTCTGTTCACGCGCTTGATCGAGCGCCTTGATTTTTCCACCGTGGCACCTGCCATACAGCATATTCACAACTATCGAGTAATTCAGAAGGAAGGTATTGCATCGATGGGCTCTTATTGTGTCGTTGGTGGGATTGTAGGTCGTTGATGTTAACAGTAGATACTCATCTTTCTCCATTTGCGAGAGTAAGAAGTTCAGATGCAGTTTGAAACTTAGACAAGACGAGTTACAAGTCGCCCCTTCTGAACAAAAACTAGAGGGTAGACACCGGTTCTTCGTTCTAATAACATCATGACAAAAATCATACCCTTACACAACTGCGGTTCGGTTCCACCTCTTCTCAGATAATAGGAAAAAATTTCAAAGTATATATACAAATATTAATTTTACTTAAAATGTAAACTATTTTTCATAACAATGTGATGGAGTACACGTCATCGTGCTAGCGCGGTCAATATTGAATTAAATCAAATTAATAATTAATAAAAAATATATTAATTAAATTTCATATTAATTATAATATATTCCGCGCTTTGCACAGAAGGAGTTCTTCGATGTACAAAACATTCCCGTATATGCATTTGCACAAATTATATTAGCACTGGCGTACTTCCACATTTGGTTTCGTTATGTAGACATGCATGAAACCAACCATAGACTCCTAGAAAAGCATTCGTCTCTTATCCGCCTATATACAAGAAAATGCCTCTGTGGTCGTGGAAAAGTACTAGCGTCAGACGTGTTTGTGCATCTAGTATATTGCCTAGATACGTGTATCTGTTAAGCAATTTGTCTAATAAAAATACATTTATATGATATTCTCTCTCCTTCAACGGCGACTCTAATTGCAAACATTAATCAGTGCTGCAAAATCTCTTTTCTACCATTTTGCATTTAAATAAACTCGATACGTTTCTTGGTGATAACATAACAATAAACGTTGGGGTCTAAGACGTTCATGTTGTATCGTGGCCCACGGACTCCCTCCTCAGCCGTGCATTATTTATTACAATATTATTCCAAGCCGTAGTGTTCAACACCCCCACGACCAGCAGGGCTAATTCTACGGCTTGCCATCATATTGTGGACTGCACCATGCGACGGTATCTTTGCAGACACCTAATTTCAAAATTCTCGTCGAGCCCGGTGGCTTGGTCCATTATTCGCGTTTGTCTTGCGACCAGAGGAGACGCATAGGTGCACGGGTTCGATCCCCGTCGTTGCACATTTGTACTTATGGGGTCCGTCTTACAATGAAACAAAATGAAAGCAATTCCGTCGACGTTAAATGTTGGCTGGGAGTCAGCCCGAAAAAAACAATCTCAATGTTGCAAGAAATGCGAGCGCGTCTATAAGAACGGCGAATATCGCGCGACGATGAAGGCAGTGGTGAGTTCGGTGCCTGGGGGCTTCTGCAAAGCTGCATCCAACGCATTGTAGGCAGGGGCGAAGTCAATCGATTCGCTAAGAACGACAATGCAGAACCCATCACTGCCTTCATTATTTTACGACAATTCCCCGTTCTTAAAGAAGCGCTCGCATTTCTTGCAAAATTGAACTCGCACCCCACTAGCAGTTATCGTTGGCGCGAAGCAAGTAGAGAACGTGTGTTGTTTGAGCGAGAAGCTGGATAACGTGTGACGGTCGCCGTCCGGTCGTGGAGGTGGCGAATAATAATGAACACTTCACAAGCGACGGCAACAATCCAATTGTGATGCATCGTAAGACAGACTGAGGCGTTTTTGAGTCTCGCTCGGGGCACTGTTCATCTGCCTTTTAGACCTTTCGACTTTTTGAGGCTAAAGAGGAAAGAAGAAAACAAGGTGTTCTCCGCCGCTGGCCGCTCCGAATGATCACATGGATCTGCAATGGTGTGCACGGCAGTGCGGTGGCCGTCGATCAGTGAACAAATAATTTACGGCATTTAGTTAAAAGCAGTGTGGACGTGGTTGGCTCTTAATGTGAGCCAGTGAGTCGCTGTAGCTCCTTGACATGTCCGAAGGAAACTGAATAGGACACAGTTTTACATTTAGGCCTCTGCCACTATGTGCAGCTGCGTGTGGGGGCCGTTTTCATCCCCCTCAACGTCCTCCTGGCGACGGTGGAATCCATCACGCTCGACACCTCGGTCGCAGGAGCGAGGGGTTCACACGCCGAAACCGGAGCCAACAACTTCTATTAGTCAACGCGTCCTACTTGCGTTGAACAATCTACAACGTCTGTGCTCGAATGAGGAACTCTTTTCGACTATTACGACAATTTGATTTGACCTACTGCACTTTGTTCTAGTCGCATTCCTTCCAGCTAGAAGACATCATGCTTCTGATCAAGCAAACACGGCAGAAACTGTTCGTAACAACTAGGATCGTTTGCACGACTGTTTTGTGTTTTATATAAATATGTATATGTATGACGTTTGAATATATTATTTATGTATGTATGTATATAAACTCATTTTCAGCGCGAAAAATGACGTACTCTTGTTACTAATACATACATCCAACGCCTGTGCTACATTTTCACGAAAGACCGACGAGAAACGTTAGCTTCTACTATGCATGGCAGAGTTTAAAAGTCTAAAAGCAGACAAGACAAACATGTTGACGGCCTATCAGTATCGTCTGAGTCGATGAGGTATAAAAAGTCCATAAAGAGATCCTTGAACGTTGGAAGCTCTTACAGTAATTCATTCAAACCGAGCAACTGCTGCATGTGCTCTCTCTGCTTTGTATGTAGTTTATTGCTATCTCATTGCTTCCTTAAAAATATATTACTACGACGGTAATTGTTGGTGTTCATTCGGGTTGGCTCATCAACGCAATTTCTGTTCTTTAACACATTTATGGTACTTTATACACCACACATGCATAAAGATAGGAACGACCGTGTATATATATATAAAAATCGCGAAAGCACAAACATAATAGAAACGTATTAAATGCGCGCAATGTATACATCGCATTTGTCAATATGTACAAGTAATTTGTCGTTTTCTTGTGATCTTCGATATCGTTTTACTTCGTCTCCGACCTTTTTTGGTAAGTTGGTTGTTGTCGCTACGAATGTTTCCGTTGTTGCTAGTGACTGCTATACTGTATCGACCTCGATTGGGCTATGTATTGATCGATCTACATAATTATGAACCAGCAACAATGATTGAATTGAAATCGTTTGTCTGTGGAGTGCGTCTACCTCTCGAAGCTCTCTCTCTCTCTCCATGTCCGCTGTGGTCCTGACCTATTCGGTTAGTTGGGCGACGGTGAACCGGTGAATTGCGCCCCTTTTACCACCAGCCGTCCTACCACCACCACCGTCACCACCAGCGTCGTATAGAAAGAAGCCACTGCAGCCCTTTGCCGTCGGGGTTGACTTATTTCCTGATGCTCAACACGCATCCTTTTGCTTGCCATCTTTTGACATCTTTTTCTCCTCCTCCTTCCCCTCGTCCTGCTCATCATACTCATCATACAGAACCTGCCTAAGCATCTTGTTGTATCCTAAACGTAGGTTTCGGGCTGTGCCCGTCGAATCGGCTGTACATTCGTCGGATTGATGGCGATGCTGTGAGTTCCGGGGGGGCCGTGCACGCCGTGATCGGGCGCCCCCGCCGCAGCCGCAAACGTTACCCCTGGCTTGTCGCGGCTTTTGTTGTGTCGGATCGAACCGAAACCGCCCCCGCTGGCGCCGTTGTGGCTGTTATAGCTGTTGACAGTGGGCCGCGGAGTCGGATTGATTGCTGGATGGTTGCGTCCGGTGTTATCGGTGTTATCGATCCCGTTGTCGTCGTCGTCGTCGACGTCGTTGTGGTTGACGTCTCCGAGCCCTCCGCCGCGAAACCCGCCAGCTGCTGCTGCTGGGGTTTCTGAAGCTGGAGACCGCTGACACTGGATCTCGCTGACGCTCCGTAGTGGAAGCAACGTCTCGTCGCTCTCGGCCAATTGGCCAGCCTTGCAACGGCTGTCGCCCGTGCCATTGTTGCAGCTGTGCGCGCCGCTACCGCCCACGCCGTTCCGCTTAAGGCTTCGTTGGATACTACCTCCCGCTGTTGCGTGGCGCACATTAAACAGAACCTGCAATGTATGCAATCAACCATTAAAACTCCGTTAGGCAGACAAAGTCCCTGCTCAACTTCAAATGCAATCTCAAAGAACATTATCTTGAAACTTTGGTATCTGGTTAAAAGTGATATAAAATACACCATGTTGCAATATATTGTAAATAAGTGAAAATGGCATATATAAATTATACATTGTTATTTCATAAAAAAGGCTTCGAACACGCTATGTGCTTAATGGAGCTTAAAATACATGTGTGCAATTATCGACAAGAAATGTCAATAAACAACAGTTGAAATAGACACACATGAAGGAAGTATATATATATATATATACGCTTTATTCATAGAAATGTTTAGTCGGTTAATAATAACGTTTTATGAAGTTGGCGGGTTACTCTCCACCGGAACATACGATTTAGAGTTCGTTTTGTCGCTACAAACTTTAGAAAAATATTCTTCTCACGGCGCCTCGCCGTATGGATGATGTTAAACGTCTTTAACGCCAGTTCACTATGACCTTTCTTAATATTTACGAGAATATCAGGATTAGTTTCCTCAATGTCTCCAATATGTTAGGAATCTGGACGTCATCACTTGGGATCTCACACTTTTATGCAATTTTACGTCGGTATTTACTGTATATCTTGTCTAGGAGTCGCTGATCGTTCTTCGTACATAGGTTCTAGACCGGTGCTGCATATGTTATTATAGGTAGTACGTACACCTCCAATTGTTTTGAGTATATATGTGTACGTCAGCTCGTTGTGATTTACGAATTTCTTACTGGAGTACTGTACGAGGAGCGAACCCTCGGTATGTATATACGAGTACACTGTGTCGTAAAAAGATTAGTGTCCATCCCGATCAACTGTCCTGCGGATCTTATGCTGTATGCTATATCAAACCATACTATGTACAACATATACAGCCCATCTAAGCATGAAACAATGGTCCAGAGAGCAAATATTGTTCCGCCTTCACCAGGCGTAGAAATAGAAAGATTGTGTGTTACACTTTTGGGTGCTATCCGATGCTAGATGTGATCTCTTAAGGGCTATTAGAGACGGCTACAACTATTATTTGGTGTGCTCTTTGTACTTGGAAGCCAAGATGATGGCCAAGAGCTTCTACCTAGCAGCACGCATGATCGCTACGTGACCAGTTTTACCGCTGCCGGCTTGCCTCAATGCAAATTTAACCAGAATTGCAACGAACAGTATGTCTATATATTAATATATATATATATAAATTACAAGACTTATCCGAGACCATGTTCCATTGGAAAACAGTTTTTCGTTACATAGATAGATAGTTGGGGCACGAACCTTGTCCTCGCTAATGTAGAAGAAGAATGTGGCACTGAAACAGGCCGATGCGAGACGCAGTCCCGCTGCGCAAAGCTGCACGGTGTCGTGGTGAGCCAATGCCCCCAGTCGAAGCCACTTGAGGGCAAAGTGTGGCACCTGTACGAAAGCCGCGCATCAGCACAGATGCTCATAAATATAGAACTCAATACCGTTCATGAATTTCACTCAGCAATATATATATATATATATATATATATATATATATATATATATATATATATAGTTTATTTATTACATATTTAAAGCACTAGCCATCCACAAAGCGTGATCTATTTTATTTACCGCGATAGAATCATATATTCGGCAAATAACTATCTCTAGTGAATGTAAAGGGGTTTCGCATCCGTTCATTGGCTAGGTCACCATATACCGTTTGATCGTTGCTTCCAGCACGGCACTTACGTGCACTACGCACTATATGTATATTCACAGCTTCTTCAACAGGACATACCTAAAATTGAGATTGCCTGCTGCAGTGATAAGTCAATGGCAAACCTCGTGCAGTAGCTGCTCCATTAGCGGGCTTGGTCTCCCCAGGCTTTCGAATGCGATAGGTGAGAAATTGTACGACTGACGAAGCACCGAGTTTAATTCTCGAACCTCGAATCTTGTGTTAAGTGAGGGTAACGCCATCGCCGGAGGCGACCCGCGGAGATCGACAGTAAGAGTGTTAGAAAGCCGGTCGCGGTACTACCTTACACAAAAGCTTAACTTTTTCAAGCTTCTTGACAGAGGTGTCGAAGGTTCTACCAGAGTGGCATCCGTCGTCTCTATAAAAAGGCCGGCGGATTCAAGAGCGCAGGACAAACCGAGAAGAAGCTGGTCTGCTACAGCTTCTCTTCGGCAAACTTCGAGAATACCGACAAAGCCCTCACGTAGGATGGGATTGTCGAGGAGCTCAAAATTACTCTCAGTGACAAGCTTGCGATTAGAAAGTGGGGGGTCTCAATTAGCAACCGCTAGCCCTGAAGTTCTAAAGAAACGTCCCAAAATAACATCTTCTTGATGTTCTAGAATAATTTTTTCGACGTCCTCAAGGGTTACGGTCCGAGTCGGCCAGGAGGAGGCCGCCATCTAGTAGCGAGACATTTAAGCAATATTTTATAGAGTTCACGAGGCCTCTTGTTTACACACAAAATGTACGTCTCAAACGATTACCCTGCTTGATACCTTTAGCAGATGCAATGGTTTAGCCTTTGAACAAAAAAATGGAGTGAGTATAAACCACGCTAGATGCATAAGTTAGAACAGTTCCGGGGCGGAGCCGCAAACTACGTGAACCATCTTTTTTCATGGACCGCTAACGTTACGGAGTCATGCCGCCTAATAAGCCGTTGAGAACTTGTGTCAATAATCTGAGACGTTAGACTATAACAGTGAGCAGAGCAAAATCAAATTTGGAAAAGCAGGCTGGAATTGACAGCTTTATGCTTTGATCCTCAAAATTTGGGCGCTGATCGGTGCTTTTAGACCTTCTGTGACGGCCAAAACGAGCGCGACGAAAATTAGGCTGACTTTCAGACAACCTTTTACGTCCACGGAACTGCAATGTGTTTCCTTCTCCTCCGGTTGCAAGGCGCACCCCGCGAATGCACCCACCACGCCACGCTACCGGGCTCGTAGTTACAGTACTTTAACGGCGAGAGAGAGAGAGAGAGAGAGAGAGAGAGAAGGAACAGTTACAGAGTCGCCGATGAGTCCGCTCACCTGGCAGAGTATGTGGATGAGCATGAGCAGCGACAGGTACCGCGTCGACTTCTGCGACCGAAGCAGAACGTTGTCCTGGTAGGTGGACACGACGCGGCGCGTCGTGCTGCACGCGCAGCAGATGATGAGCAGGATCGAGACGATGGTCGCCGACACCGGCACGACGATCAGCACGAGCGGGCCGAACAGCCGTTCGGGCAGAACGAACAGGCCGTGCGGCTCGAGCGGCAGACACTGGTCCTGCTCGTAGCGACGGAACGCCGAGTACGGCAGGCACGCCAGGATACCGAACGTCCAGATGCCGAACGACGTTACGGCGTACGACCGAAGGCAGGTGGTGCTCTTCGCGGTGACGTCGGTGCGCCGATAGCTGCAGCGGCGCACCGACGCCACGTCCTGCAGCACGAGGCACGCGGCGAACCGCCAGCGAGTAGACGTGCACGAAGTAGCCGAGATTCTCGGCGTACTCGAACCAGTGGCAGAGGAAGACGCCGAACTTCCACCGCAGGTCGAGGTAGTAGAGCGCGCGGAACGGCGCCCCCAAACTCGCCAGAAACAGGTCGCCGAACGCCATGTTCACGTAGTAGAAGTTGATCGGCCGCGAGCGCAGGTTGCGATAGCGCAGCACCAGCAGGATGACGGTGAACGACCCGCAGATGGCCACGATCACCAGCGCAAGGTAGGCGACGAAGAAGAACGCGGCGAGCATGTTCTGCATGACGTGCTGCTGGCTCGGGTCGGTCATGGTTGGCGTTCGTCGACGGTCTCGTCCGCGGCTGGGGCGCGGGCGGCACACGCTCGGATGCGACTCGGGGCGACTGGACTGGCGGCTGGTAGATATGGTGGGAACAGGAGGGCGGGGCGGGTGATGAGTGCAGAACTAGACAACAGTGAGTGGGGTCTTCCCGCTTCGAGGTTCTTCGTCTTTGTTCTTCATAATTGCTCGCCTCCCTCGCTCTCTCTCTTTTTTCAGCAGCTCCACCTGGCGCAGAAGAGCTTTACCTGCCTGCACCAGATCCAGGCGCAGAAGAGCTTTACCAGTCCTGCCTGCACCGATCTGGTATCGGCCCAGACAACAGCCACCCCGATCGATCGAGGAAGAGTGTAACTACTACGTTGGTGTAGTTACACTAACTAGTATCTGAATATGTATATACATACATATATCTTTAATGCTTATCTTCACGTATTTATCTACGATGTACGGGCGTTGGTGCGTCGCAAAATTATCGTATCTGTCGAGTGTACTGTGAAGGGTTTCAGCACGTGGTTAAGGACGACGCAATTCGACGGCATCTCGTGTTCGGAGACTGCTCTTATTTGGGCCGGCAACTCAGATGAACTCATCGCGCATTGTGTGGTCCGGTATCAGCTTTCGTTTCCTGTAAGAAGGGCAATGTATTGATGAAGTTATGTTACTAGCGTCGATCCTATATAGTGTCGACATAGCGTCCGATAATAGCCGTAACTAATTAAACTCTCTCGACGCTGGCCATGGTTTTTCTGCATTTACGATTATCGAGAAATAGAACTCGATCTTATGTATGCACCAGGTTTAGTTATAGTTAGTTTGTTCCTCTTTTCGAAATAACGAACACACTAATAGAAATCTTACTGACTGACCGAGCATATAAATGTCGATCGCGTCTTTATTTACAGTATAAGCGGTGTTCTCAACGTGCTAACTAAATATATAATCTATGTAGCCAATGCGTGAGACTTAAAATCGTCTCTCTTCTAGTTGCCGTTTAACTCGGAATATCATTTCGCCCAAGGAATGGCTGTCCGTCGTCTAAACGCCCCAACTAGCGGTACACCGTTGGACGTAAACACGATGTCTACATCTTATCTTTAGCGACCATATAGTACGTACACAGGATTGTGCCCTGTACCAGATGGAAAATTTAGGCAAATATATGGATACAAATAGTGTTAAGGTTTCCCTAGATGGCCTGTCAGTGATAGTACTCGCCGTGAAGACGGGTGAAAAAAGCACGGGGAACGTTTTCGGTTAGACGCAGTTAGGTTCCGGTATTTGAGGTTGTACCACACAATTCTGAGCCCGATTCCCGGGTGCGGGATGAATATGGGTTTAGTGAGTCCCGCACTAGGTGCTGATCATTTGCATCGTCGTGTGTGCAACATGCATTCTCAAAACCTCCCATATGGAAAGTAAACACTTGGTTGCGGTAATGTCTGCCTGCGTAACAAAACTAAGAGAACGAGAAAAGAGAACTGCAAGGAAAAGTTTACACCAGGCTGAAACCTCTTAGCGTGAGCCCCCTATAGATCCTTCTCGGTACGGCCGTGCAGGCCATTGTGTGTTAGTTAGAAGGATACTACCATATGCCATTATTTCGTCTTTACGTTTTTGCTACCTTTAGCATGCTTGTACTGAACGTATTTGGACTGTCTCCAGCAAAGAAGTGTAACGGAAGGAACAATGTTTGGAATAATGATGCCATGGATGTACTAGTGTATACACAAATATGCTAAAATATAAATAGAACGTCTCTAGGCGGAAGGAAGACATCCACAAGCACAGACAACCCCATATGCGCTGCGTTCAATAGTATTTAGCAATACACTAAGGAAGTTCTTTTTAAAAACGGTTATTATTATTAGCGAACGCGGCATCTATTTTAGGTGCCATGGAGTAAAATATTGTTTTAGAAAAATTGCAATAATACGTTCAGATCTCACAACTATAACATTGTTTAATTTGTTCAATTAGTCCAGAGGTATGCATGTTTTTGAATGTTTTTATAAACGCCGACTTTTATTATTCGCTGGCTCCCACAAAGACAGCACTTGCCTCAAAAACAGTGCCTTACAATGCGATTTTCTATGATCCAATGAATGCGCTTAGGTAAACTTTGAGAAACAAATTAGTTCCGTTACTGACGAGTCTCAGGGTCGTCATTGTCGTACTTACGAACATGTATTTATGCATCTAGCTAGTTCAGAATATTCACTCTCTTTCACGATTTTCTGATGTTTTTCTGCCCAATCTGATTTGATCCAATCTTATTGGGAGGGGATGCTCTTATCAAATATGTCCCATTGCAAGAAACAGAGAAAACAATGACGGCAAATGGCGCGGAGTCGCCGCTTTCATCGTTGTGAAGTAATATCGGGCCCCACAATGCTCACGCTAGCTGCTCGTGGCAGCGTGGTCTAGGGGACTAGTGCGCTAGTCATGGTTGTCATCTACCGGGGTGTCGCCGGTTCGATCCCTGTTGTTGATCGAATTTTCTTTGAGCGATGCTCATTGAGAATAGATGATAAACCATACCGCTGAGAGTCAGCGGCCATGCTGCCATAAGGACTGTTGGGGAAACCCTATATATCTTAACATGTCCGGCCCTCGGTGCATTGAAGATATACCTCAGGTTAAGTTCCAAGTCCGTAGGGGACGGAGGATAGTCTAAAAATAAAAACAACCTCCTGAAAAAAATGTTTTTAATTCTAGCTGCTCGTGAAGTAATGCTCTTCAAGAACTTCCGAAATTAATTAAAAAAGGTGTTCCCTTGTAAATCGATGTTTGGAACTTCGCTTATTCTTCATCGTAGTTATTTAGTGTTTTATGACGACGCGAGAAATGCTCCAGGACATAGTTGAACACCTTGACAGCCCGAGCTAGATCTCCATACGCTGAGTGCTGCTTGTGGGTGCATGCTTATCAGTCATGAACGAATCCTTAGGAATGCCTCTTCCTTCGCTGTCAACACTTGTGAAATGTTGCATGGACCCACAGAAACGCCCACATAACCTCTATGTTGATTGCATCAGTCTTTTCTATAGCGAGGAGTGTGTCCGTAATTGTTCTCGTCTCTCTATCTTGAGGTAAACCGCACATAGCGGCAACATCTAGATGCATTTAGCGCTAAACCTCTTTATTTTTCAAATTGCCAGATGCGACTAAATCTGCCGTGCCGTAACCAAACTAGCTAGAACCCCTAACGTAGCGTCATCCGATTACCCGCGTTAAATGGACTCTAGATACCAGATCTGTTTACCTAAGCTACATAGGGCCATGGCTCAATGGCTTACCCTGCTACTAAGGTCGGACGCCGGCGTCAGATGTTAGTGTTGATCTTGTACCCACGACAAGAGTGACACATTTCTATACCACTTCCGTGGGTAGCATATCTGGCAATTATTATTAATATTATTATTATTATTAAACTCAACCGCAGGACCACTTCTCACGAAACCAGCGGAAGACCCTACAAGGTACAACGTATTAACGTGTAGCGGTGTATTCGTTCCAATCCATAACAATCACAAAGAGATCGGTGGTTTCGACGACAGCTGGATTGAAGACGTGTTGAATAGAACCGTAATGAGTAATGCCACATCCGCAACCGCAGTATTGACTATATCGGCTGTTAGATGTTTTGGTTATGGGCTTGTTCTTGAGCAAACGATTTCTCACGATGACCGATAGGGATTGCTTGTTGCTTTAGTTACAGAGCCTCGGCGGCCAGTTCGGCAACATTAAAGGCACCACTGCATTGGGTAAAATTCGCAGATCTAGCCGGAAGTGCCGGAGTGCTGATAAAGCAAATAGTGTGAGCTATTCTCATAAAGTCAAAGCAATTTAGATACGTACGCCTAAGCTATAGACATTCCTAGGGTGGATGTTTTTCGGGCTGTCAGGACGAAGGACGTTGATATTGTCCACAAAAATTATTAGGGGCAGATTGAAATGTTTAAAATTGTCAATTATTTGTTTGGACAGTCGTGTGTAATAATCGTCGGTCGTTTATTTATATAACCGTTTGAAGTGTTTCTTCTCAAACACTGTTTTTATGTTTCAAAACGTATCTTACTAAAACAAAACATTGTAGACGTAGGGGCCAACCTTCACATCATAAGTTACGCCGCAATGCCTCCTTTTTTTAAATGAGAAAGCACTCTTATTAGAAGAAGCATAAGTGAAGGGTTTAAGTCAAGAATGCGAGAATTGAACACTACTTCGGTATTTTAGATGCTACCTTGAAATTTTTTAAATTATGCTCTGCCCACTGTCGTCTTCTACCGCATACGTTTTTAGGCTCTTGTTATTAGCAAGCATACGAAAAGAATAGGCTTTTTAAGAAGCGCACTCATTCTACACAGTCGTCACCAGTCGCGACTTAGAGAAGTATGCACACAGAGTGAAAACGCGTATAAACGAAGCTAAAGTCCATTGAAAAACACGCATCGGGTCGTGTTGGACTAACGTCATGTCGGTATGGATCGACCATACCGATATGAGACGCTAGTACACTTTGGTGTGCTTGCTATATCGCCTTAAACGAACCTAACTTTCTCTGCTCACTTGTCGAATGGCTTAGTGTCAAATGTTTTGCTTGCAAAATCAATGGTGCGGATAGATGCAGAAACGCATACCGCGGACCCTAGACCTTACTACTGCGAATGCTTTCACTTGGCGCGCGTGCTCCGCTATATTGAACCAGGTTTTCTTATGCTTTATGCGGAACAGAAGTGAACTGGTGTAGCCGCATGCTCTACGCGGAAACTCGATAGCTGCCGAGAAAATCGATAGATGCGAAGCGCTCGCCAACACCTACCATCCAATTGGATCAGAACCCCATCTCCTCAGTGGGTGTCAGCAGCATTCTTTGTTTAGCCTTTTTTTCTTTCTTACTGCATAGATGTCTTTCTTCGTAAGCGTCGCGTACCGAGCCGTAACAACTTGCTCGAGCCGACCGCCCAACTGGTGTACTCATTGGTGGCTATTTGTGAGCCCATCAGCAGCAGCAGCAGCAGCTGCAGCAACAGCAGGAGAAGTAGAAGTGGGAGAGAAAAACGTAAACAACATTCCATGAGGGAATCTGATGCGGTTGATCGCGCGCATGGTTACTGCCTGCGAACACAATTATCGTCTCGACTGTTGAAACTACGACGACAATGATGCCGTCGTGCAGCAAGCAGCATGATGAGCCATGATGAGCAGCAGCAGCAGATCCCTTTTCCCATCGTTTGTTTACGTGACCAACTAACCGTCGTCGGCCGACGCTCTTGTTCAACTGTTTCCTTCCTTGCTTCAATGGCCTGTGGCCTGATCGAGTCGATAGTGCTGAATACGGCATCCAAACAGGCGAACTGTTCTAGTCGAGCATTCGCTTTTGTTTTGACCGACCAGCGAACGAACCAGCCGGTCTTCGCTGCCAGCGCAGGGCGCCCTCTTGAGTGAGTGCGAGTCAACGGCTGTGCTGCTGGTCGAGTGTTGTTGGCCATGGATGGATGGATTTGTACTGCGTCAATTGCGTGTCGGCATATTGATCGTCATCGGCTGATCATCGCTCCCGGCCTTTCTTCGGGTTGTCGGTGGCAACATGTGGGCTTCGGGCGTCTAAGCGGCCCGTTCAAGCAACCCAAGAGGAGTACTGGGTACGATTGCCGACGATAGGGCGGCTCATCGGCCCCAGCCTTACGCCGCCCTTGATCGCTACCGCCGCCACCCGCCATGTCGAACGGGAACTAGTCAAAGTCTACGAGTTCAGTCTTCCGCATCGGTAACAAACATCAACGACTCACTCGAAAACGCTTGCGGCTCACTGTTAAGGGGGCTGGACCTAGGCAGGCCGCCAGCTACAGGTTTCGGAGTTTATGAGCCCCAACAAGGCCCAGGCGGCTGTTACGTTCCAGCGTCCACCAAAATGTTTACATATATGTTTGTGTCGCTATTGCATCTGGTCGGTCAAGGCGGCGATCGGTCAGGGTTGGTGTCAGTACTTTAGATGTATAATAGATATATAATATATATAATAGGTGTATAATATATATATATTATATATATATATATATATATATATATATATATATATATACATATTTTTTATATATATAGTTCAAAAAATGCAATTAAATACAACATCTCATCTAAATGGCTATGCCGTGATAACTGTTTTCAGAGGCGGAGGCAGCCACGAGCGGCCACGGATGTATTTGTTCTTTAGAATTATACTCTGGAAGAAAACGGATCTCCAGCCGGTTAGAGCAAATTAGCTTTCTCACTGTTGGCATGTAGGTGTATTTTAGAAACACAAAAGTGCAGGTGATGTATACGCAAATCTACTACACACTGCATACCGACCTAGAAGTAGGGGTACCTAAAACTTTCAGGTAGAAAGTAGGCTAATAAAACCAACTCCTAAACATTAGAAGAATGAATTGACTGTGCACATCCTTTTAAAACTGCGCCGGTCTTTGAAAAAGTAGTGAGACAGCAAAATTTGGCTTGACGGGCGTTGGCTTTACGAGAAGCACATACAAAAGCACGACGCAAGTAAGCAATTAGCCAAAACGCATAGACAGGCAATGGATTTTATGCATTAGGAATGTGTTTCAATGTAACATATTAGAACTTCTGGATGACTAAAATAGACGTCTTAATTTGGAGATTTGTCAACGCAGACACTCGTACATGCGAGGTTTCAACTGCCGTGCCAATGTTTGCTGTGAGAACATGTGTAAGATGTGACAGGTCTGCATCCAAGTTGTCGTACAGTACAACTGAGTTGTAGCCGTCAACAGCAGCCTACAAGTACATGTTTCCCAGGATCGACAGGGCCGCTATAAGCGGATCTGTTTTCCGACAGCTATGAGACATATAGAGGAGAGTAGGCCCCACTGACTGCGAGACGAGAGACTTGCCTTCTTTAAGCTTTTCTTTACGAATAATTATCTTGGATCTTGAACTATTAATTGCGATTTGTTGCACTGTCGTTGATCTATTTTGCCGCGACAACTATTTAAAATCTTAGAAAGGAGTTTTTTAACGGTTATGTGCGACCAACGGCTTCAATCGAATATCGTGACACGTACGCAGTGACCATACGCGGAAGCCTTAACCGAATTCAGAACACTTTTCAAGAAACATCTTGCGGTCGAATAATCTGCCTAGCTAAGATCTCGTGCGCCAAGAGTGAGGCAGAGTGCCCCTGTGACAACCCCTGAAATATGCCTCTAATGAACAGCATTCATCACACCAAGTTTGTGCGTAATTAAGCACTTATGCTAAGTGCGCAGTACATAAACCGATTTCTAATTAAAAGGGTCAATACGTTGTCTACTACGGAAAGCTATGCATTATGTTACGTGACGTATGACAGATACGCTGATACAATACATTTTTCTGCATATTTAGCCCCCTGCCGCAGCCCGGCCACTGCTGCACCGATACACAAACAATGCGTAGCTTGCATAAGCCCAATTTATTTCATATGGCGCGCCGTGTGCCACCAGTCTTATAATGGCCCGCATCAATCGGGCCAGCGTAATAAAATACCAACTTCATCGCCTTAGACACCGGGTTTGGAAACTATGCCATTGTCCGAAACCCGCTCGAATCCGTTCCTGCTCATCCTCTTCCTTAGTTATCAAACGATTTTCCTAGCAAGCCCGTTAAGGATGTGAAGCGTCAGTCTGTACACTGATGTTTGAGCCAAACACTGCACATATTTAGGATAGCACCCGATCTTCTTAATTATAATGTCGGTGTAAACGTCTACGAATGCTTTGTTATTTTCTTGGCTAGTTGAGTAACGTTGCTTGTTGTTGCTGTCGTTGTTGTTGTTAGAATACAGCCACAATTACTGTGTGTGCTACTCGTACTTACATAAGTAAATAAATGCATGTGTTTGATGCATGTATTTACTTAACGAGAACGCGCTTACTGACCTTCCTCTTCTTACACATGAACAACCAACAGCCATAAACACACAGACAGACAGTCAGGGAAGCAGGGAAGCAGGCAGACAGACATACGTTTACATACATACGCTCACGTAGAGATCGACATAATGGAAACGAGCATAAACACATACTTCTCCTCTCTTGATTGATTGAATACAGGAGGGACGCAGTTGGCGTCGTCGACACACCTTGTTTGCTACGTTCCGTGCCGCCGGTCGGTCGGTCGGTTGGCCAATTATTAGTAATATTGGTGGTATTCGTGCCGCCTTTAACGGCGGCGGTCACTACACTATTACTAGCACTGATGAACAAACAAACGCACTGACAAGTAGCTAAAAGAAGAATGCAGGGTCAACGACCTATATATATATATATATATATATATTGCGTCTTATTATCACATACATATATGTGTGTATATATAGATAATGTGCAGAGAAATAAGTGTCGGAAGTATGCATCTATCAGAGACTCATAGATCTTCGAGACCTTAGGGGAGCCAGGTAAAATTATCACTGAGGGACTTATTACTAAAGCATGCAAGTGTCTCAGATTGGCCACGGTTTCCCGGCAAAGGATGTCATTGGATATACAACGTGGAAACGCCATAACGGTGCTTGGTACCTTGTCCAGGTGGTCGACACCAGGACTGGAAATAGGGCTGATTTAGTTTGTCGTTCAGTAGGGGAAAAGTGTTTACACTACATTTTGCATGGCTCGCGTGAAAATAATGTAATTTATGAATTAATAAAATTTGTTTTACATGTATATATATATATATATATTATTTTTCCTTTTATATCTGTAAAACAAACATATTCCAACCCTGCAGATATTTGGCAATGTCCCCTAAAATAAAAACAGGAAAATTAAAAAATAATATATATATGTATATATATATATATATATATATATATATATATATATATATATATATAAATATAAAATTACCATAAATTAAACTCGTCGTACATACGAGATAGAATCGTACGTCAATTTACACTGCCTAATCTGGCTTTATAGTAATAAAAAGGATTACACAACGGTATATTGCCTATGGTCTAAGTCGGCGCAGAGTTGCTGCAAAGACAGCCATGGCCACGAATAGAAAGAGCGATATTAGCTTAGATAGTTAGACTACGCGACACAGGACAATGCTCAAGCAACCGTGTATGCAGCCAGCTTTTTTTTGTAAACTTTGAAGGGCCTAACAAGTTCTGGTTAAACTGGATTCGTAATGATTTCGCCATGCGTTTAACAAAGTTCACAGAGACGTCCTTTTCGATTTCGCTGCGAACGGCATTACGAAACAAAAAGGAAAGACCTTGAACTTTCGTCAGAAGGGTTTGGCAAAGGTATTTAGTTAGGCAAGGATTCTTCTCCTCCTGCAATTGGCAGAGCACAACAATAAGCTCTTGAACAGGGGTCTAGAGACACTGCAGTGTCTTGCACAGCAGCGCCCTCATATCGGTGGAAGGACATTAACGCTGAATGGATTGAAAAATTAGTACTAAATAATCTAGTCTAGAAAATTAGCACTACTGTTACTTGCCGTCTATTGAGGCAACGCTACCTCTACATTTGGAGCTATAAGTTAATAAAAACTACTGAGAGCATTTGATGAAATTCACGTTTAAACCTCACCATTGTAAATAGCAACAACAATTCAAATAAAACATTTTTTAAACAAAATGTTATTAATAAATTGTTGTTGTTGTTATTATTATTATTATTATTATTATTATTATTATTATTATTATTATTATTATTATTATTATTAATATTATTATTATTATTATTATTATTATTATTATTATTATTATTATTATTATTATTATTATATCACTCGTGTATCGGTTTGAGATATACCAGATCTTCCAAACGGTTGCGTTAAAGCTTTTCTATCAAATCTCTCATATATAAAAAAAAGCTACGTTCTATTCACAAAAGTTTGTTCTTCTTTATACTCCTATTTTACAACTTAAGTGCTCTAGACCAGCTTAGACAAGCAGAGTCTTTGCTAGATCGTTTATTGATATACATTCAAGGAGCTAGGGTCTCAACATTTCAAGCCCATCAATTCTCAATGTTTATGGCGGCAGTTGAATGCGCCAAAACTTGGTCTATTAGAGCCTATTTCGCTGCTGCATGCAGGCTCTCAGAAGAGTATTAGGCCACATTGTGAATTAATTACGTCATAATAGAACACGAAACGTATGCACACACATATATGTATGTGATAATAAAGGTGTATTTATGATATGCTATAAATATAATTACCGATGTCTATTTAATGTAATTATTCTACTACTTTTTTAAAGAAATTTATGTTATAATATTTTCCATTGGAGGTACTTTTATTTTACTTTGCCTAAATTAAACTACTTCTACTAGGACTACTTAACTTAAATAGTGGGCAAATTGCTACGCAATTGTAGCAGACTTGAGAACAGATCTAACAAACAACCTGCTGACTTGTTTATAAAAACGATTCTACTTCGTGAGATTTTTTTATTGTTATGCGGTATATACTAGGTAACATTATTATAATTTTATAAAAGGATTCTACTCAGAAGTAGAAACAGAAGCAGCAGAAGCGATAGACCCCCTTACTGTTTGCTTTCTTCCGTTATGCGCAGAGACAAAATACCAAGCACCAACAGTCTATTTAAACAATTGCGACGCTTGATGTTTACTTAGCCAATAGAAGAACTAACTAGATTTATAGCCACGAAACGTTACGCCAATGTCCCGGACTCGTTTGTGACTTGACCGAAGTGCTTTCCGATCGGGGGCTTACGTGGTTGACCCGCCGCTTGTGAAAAGGCATTGTCATCAGCATGTAGTGGCTCATGCATTTGCCGTTACTTGTGCCTTCTATTCCATTACGCGTTTCCGCGTTGAAAACATGGTCAAGTTCAAAAACCGTCACTCGTTAGGAACGACCTCGTTTCGATTAAAACGGACAGTTGCACGGAGAATACACGAGTGACCTAGACCTAGAGCCTAGAAGGCAGCGGAGATATCCGATCACCCATACATCTCTCCTCTCCCAGCGCGGTGTTGTTGATACGGTGTTCTGCTTTACACACGCCCAGACGCAATGTAGCATAAAGCACTGTAACACAGAACAGATATGTTCTAACCTACTTAATTCTCATGAGAAAGTTAATTATAATAATAATAATAATAATCAGAGAACGTACAAAAGACGCTACGGGCTATGATCGACGCGAGGCCATGTGTTTGACAGACAGATCATATCCGTTTGTTTCATCTCCTATATATATATATATATATATATATATATCTTTATATACAAATACAAACTCGTACATAATCATCAGCCAAACATCTACTACCGCTACATGCAGCTGGCACTGCACATCGGCATACGTATAAACAGCGTCGCTTTCGTTGCTCACTTCAGCTCGACAAGTCATAGCCGAATACAAAACGAATACCGACTAAATCGCTAACCATGGCGGCATGGACTAGCTATAGTGAACGGCACTCGTGCATGCACCCACGGATACGTATCGAATTAATGTGACTCTCGCACCAAGACCAAGACAGCGGTGCAGAGCGGACACAGTTGTCACGTCTAGACACACACACACAGTCACGCTCCCACTGAGACACGCTGTAGACGGGAAAAAAAGCCGACATGCCTGTATGGCAGTCTGTCTGAGCTTTAGCTAAAGTCTCTGGCTACGTCACAACGTCGCCGTCGTAACGCTCCGTGACGTAGTTGACGCGCGACAAAGCGTGACGCCTCGACACGCACCGCGCTCAAGCCGAAACCAAGCGAAGCTGCCTATTGCAGCAGCAGCAGCAGCAGTAATTGCAGCAGACTGAGTCTATGCGAGTGTGTGGCGGGTGTGGTGGGCGGGAAGCCAAAAGCCAATGTTGTGTAACACAAATTATAGGATATGATGTATGTTTTGTTGAACTTTAATCATCGTCGTCGTCCGTAGTAGTTAGAATGTTCTTGTCAGGATAACATCGTAGCAATCTCAAGCACTGATCGGAATGCAGCATGGCCGGCCATATGCAGCAGCCGTAACTGCAGCAGCAGCAGCAGCAGGAACAGGAACAAAACCAGGAAAGGAAGCAGCAACAGCAGTCAGCGTCATTTGATGTATCATGACTTGTCTGTCATCGTCAAGAGGCTGTCTGGCTGGCTGGCCGGCGGGTTGGCTGTCATGTTTGGCAGGACAAGCCAGCCACGGCCACCAGTTGTTGTTGTTGTTGTTGTTGTTGTTGTTGTTGTTGTTGTTGTTGTTGTTGTTGTTGTTGTTGTTGTTGTTGTTGTTGTTGTGTTGTTGTTGTTGTTGTTGTTGTTGTTGTTGTTGTTGTTGTTGTTGTTGTTGTTGTTGTTGTTGTTGTTGTTGTTGTTGTTGTTGTTGCTGTTGTTGTTGTTGTTGTTGTTGTTGTTGTTGTTTCTGTTGTTGTTGCTGCTGTTGTTGTTACTGCTACTGCTGCAGTTGTTGTTGTTGCTGCTGTTGTTGTTACTGCTACTGCTGCAGTTGTTGTTGTTGCTGCTGTTGTTGTTACTGCTACTGCTGCAGTTGTTGTTGTTATTGCTGTTGTTGTTGTTGTTGTTGTTGAGTAGCAGCAAAAAGGAAGCTGCAGGAAGGTGCTTTCAATCAAGAACAGCGAGAACCGAACAAGGAGAGCGACTGAGTCAGTGAGGAATCGGTAAGCCGAGTGCCGTACGAATCGACTGCCACCATCCTGACGCCCCTCTCAACCGCCCCCGCCAGTTTTGTGGCCACTTTTCTACACAAACACACACAGCCAGAATTTTGACGCCAGGTCGCCGGGCGCCGGCCGGCCGGCGGCGAGCGACCCAGGGGACGATACAGACGAGACGATCGCGTCGCGCACGTTTGTTCTCTCGTGTCTCGGGTTTGTTGTGTTTTTGTTGTTGTTGTTGCTGCTGGTTCTTCTTCCTGCCGCCTATCGGTGTGTGGCATTCCACGTTGACTAAGAGTCGCTACAAGTATCGTAGTTTGTATCTCTGCACGTAGGTGTATATCAAAATAGATAAACACACACACACAAATATATATATATATATATATATAATATATATATATATATATATATATATCTATATATGATATATATATATATATATATATATATATATATATTTATACTGTGGTCATAAGATATCGATCGAAAGCTACGCGTACTACGACTAGTGCTACTTACTAAATTGAGAAAGATTGTCACAATTGAATATATATATAGAAAATATCGTGATAATCTATTAATCATTTACAATACGTTTGCACACTCGGCAGTGCTCGCCTTATATATATATATATATATATATACATTGTGTTGTCACAACTATGGTGCTTGCCTATGTATGGCGTAACGGTGGCACTGCTGACCATGGTAGAGTGGCAACAGCCATTATATGTCTACACGTGTTATGCAGTGGCGTGTCCGCGCTGTTTCGGGGGAAGTTCGGCGGCAACACAACAGTAAACGCACATCGGATTATCGACGCCGTTGGCGATGTTTTTCAACACAACATTACGCCAAAACTTGTGCGCCCACCGTACTGCAATATCACACTAACACACGCACGCCACCACTGGGCCGTTCTCGCTTCTAATTTGTATCAACAAATTAGAAGATTGTATTCACCGTATCCCATCTCCGAACAGAGTATGTCTGTATTACGCGAAAAAAAGTACGAAATTTCTTTACGACTATTCGTTTCTTTTTCTTTCTCTATTTTATAGCAACTAGAAATCTAGGTCGTCTGCCTGAATGCTCATTTACTCAAGCACAAGAGTCGATCTTAATGAGAGTTTTTGTTGTAACATTTTCAGAGACATTGTCTATTTTGCCGTACAGTGCTGTGCAAGTATGTACATGCATCTTACATCATGGAATTACGACTGCAGTAGACTGCAAACCGGCCAGTACTTACATTATAATCGGTTTCATCTTCCACGACTAGAAGAACATTTTACGCAAGCATATGCATACGTTCGCACATTACATACTATTACATTGGTACCGAATGGTCGAGTGCATTGTATGTAGTGAAATGCATCCCCCTCCCCGCACCACCACACTGTAGGGAGAACATCGCACGGAACTGCCACCAACACAATGCATCCGCAACTTGTTGCCAAACGGGTGTAGATGGCATTATCTCTGACGACGACAACAACAGTATTATCCTCTGGAGTTCGCACGCTCGAACATCACTATTCGGCATCACATTCGACGCTGCCAGCTGCGTCGTTTTACATATCCTGTGTTGTTTGATCACCAATCACGGCACTCCTAGATAGAGAGACACAGCGTCTGCGTGGTGCACCCGCAGAACATACGCCTATATATATATATATATTCCAGAGGTTTGAAAAATTATTAGTGTCAAATGTACTATATATATATATATATATATATATATATAATGTTTTTGTTAAGTCAATACATACGTGTAGAGTTTACAAATCATGTTTGGGTATAAAAATATGAGATATACTATGTACATAGTATTGATACGCACCAGTGGCTCGGATTGTGTAGAACAACCTGTAGCCGTGTCTGTAGGTGTGTAATCAAAAATCATATCGTATCCGTGTATCAAAACGTGTGGCGGCGATCTGCCGAAATTATGCATATCAGTATCACCACTTACTTACAAATAGCAGGGCTTGTAAATTAACTTTAAACTGATGTTGTAGTAGTAAAAATATATATAGTACAAGGAGAATTTTAGTTGTTGTTACAACAATAGCTACGGTGTCACGCTGACGACTATCACGGGATCACCAAAAGCCTGTCGTCAACGACAAGAATATCACCAACTACATAAACACCGATGACATCAACACAACAACAACAACAACAGCAACAACATTAACAGCAATAACATCAACACCAGCAACAAAAACAGCAACAACAACGATTTTTTTAACGCACAGCATCAACTCAATTGGAGCCGACGACCGCCCGCAGTAGCTAGAGTGCTCTGAAGGCAAAAAAAAGCTGAGAAGAGCGCGTTCAAATAACGCCTAAAAACCTGATCTGATTCGTCTGGCAGGTTGTGATAGCTATGCTTGCTGCGGCTGCAACTTTTTTGTTGTTGTTGCTGCTGATCTTCTTCTGGTATTCGTGGAAAAAATCAGACGCGCCAAGACGCGACACAATAACGTCGTCATCAACAACGACAAAATAGACAAGCGAGCGAGCGCGCTCGGCACAGATACGGCCAAGACTTCCAGTGACACTGCGTGCTGTTTTTGTTGTTTGAGCGAGAGGAGTCGTTGTGGTTGTTATTACCACATGTTTTGTTGTCGATGTCGTCGGTTGTTGTTGGTGCTGTTGTTGTTGCTCTTATTGTTGCTGGGGTGTTGTTGGTTGCGCGGTTGTTGGCGGGTGTTGTTGTTACTGGTGTTGTTGCTGGTGGTGTTGTTACTGTTGTTGTTTGTTTGCTGCTGGTGTTGTTTGTTTGCTTGTTGTTGTGTCATTGTGGATGGCTGCTCGCCATGCTATACAGCTCGCTTCGACATCACCGCCAGCCGTTACGTACGATGATATGATGAGAATGATGACTATGGTGATGATGATGGTGATCCGTCAGTCTGAGAGAGCGAATCACGCAGAAACACAACTACATCATAGTGAATCGGGTCGCGTAGAGCGGCGTAAGGTCGTAATGGTGGATCGATCAACTAACCTTATCTATCTGCTGCGCGAGTGACAAGTGCGTCGCTCATGCAGTGTTTGACACTCAGCCGCGTAGCCGCAGCAGCACCCTGGCAGTGATGGCAAGTGATGAAACTTCGCAGCGAGGGAGAATTGACGACGGCGACGACGACGACGATGTCGCGACCAGCGGCAAGAGGAACGCGGCGAGAATGAGGGAAAAGGAGTTGATGATGAAGACGCAGGGGTGGGGGGGGGTGGGGAGACAAAGGAGAAACAGGGAGCAGAAGCAGAAACAGAAATTGTAGGCGGTGGAACAAGTGGAGAAGGCAGCTGAAGTCAACTTCGTCGTCGATGTCGTTATGTCGTTTGTTGTTGTTGTTGTTGTTTGTTGTTGTCGTCGTTGTTGAAGACGAAGGCGAACGCCGTACGAGAGAAAGAGAAGACGGCGCTGAGAACGTCGATAAGTAGAGAACACGCGACGAACAAGGCGACGACGACGACGACGATCAAGACATGACCAACGCCATCATGAAAGACGAAATACGTTGGTGGTGGCGGCGAAAATGAAACTGCAAGAGCAAGAAAAGAAAGAGCTTGCCACTCCTAACTCTCGAAGGGAAGAGTGCCAGCCACTAAGCCAGCCAACGAAATTGCAGCAACCAACTCTGCGGTGGTTTACTTCAGACGCGGCCCGGTTTACTACTTGAAAGCGAGAAAGACTCACCCTGTCATGAGCGAGCCGAGAAGCGCCGGTAGCCGAAGTAGCTTCGA